>BMAO01030937.1:0-204377 GCA_019973975.1 Trichonephila clavata
GTTTTAATGAACCTATAACATCTGAAGTTGCAGTTATCATGGCAGGGGATCAACATGGAAAACGAGATATTGTACTGGAAACAAGAAATAGCTCAATACAAAAAATTTGTGACACGCACAGGTCCTATGATGCGTTACAATATCCTCTAATGTTTTGGCAGGGAGAAAATAGATATCACTTTCAACTACGCCAAAGGAACCCATCTACTGGTGCGTTTACAGAGAGAAAAGTAACTGCTATGGATTTTTATGCATACAGAATCATGTATTGTGCTTCCAGCTTCAACATCATATTGCGTTGTAATGATCTTTTCCAGCAGTATATTGTTGATATGTTTGCAAAGATAGAGTCTGAGCGCTTGAGATACATTCAGTACAATCAAAATAAACTAAGTGTTGAGGAATATATTCATCTCAGGGATGCTGTTGTTAGTGAAGGTAATGCTTCAGATGTTGGCCAGTTGATCATCTTACCTTCCAGTTTTACTGGAAGTCCCAGGTATATGCATGAGCGTACTCAAGACGCAATGACTTATGTTCGAAACTATGGGCGACCTGACCTTTTTATTACGTTTACTTGCAATCCTGCATGGTCTGAGATTGCAAATGAATTATTTTTAGGTCAAAAACCACACAATCGTCACGATTTATTGGCAAGAGGAAATGGAAAGCTTAAAATTCTTATGAACCTCATCACCAAGGCAAAGATTTTTGGAGTTGCTCAATGTTATATGTACACCATAGAATGGCAGAAGCGAGGACTACCCCATGCGCATATTCTGGTGTGGCTTCAAGAAGCCTTACATGTGCACAAAGTAGATGACTTCATCAGTGCTGAAATACCGAATCCTGAAGAAGACCCAGAGCTTTTCAACTGCATTACAACACAAATGGTACATGGTCCTTGCGGAGTCATCAATCCTTTTTCTCCTTGCATGAAGAATGGAAGATGTACTAAAAGATATCTTCGGGATTTTTTAAAAGAAACTCAAACTGGCAGGGATGGATATCCACTTTATCGCCGCAGAAGACCAGAAGATGGAGGATTTTCAACAGTTATCAGTATTCGACATTCAGAGGTTGTAGTTGATAACAGATGGACTGTCCCATACTGCCCTCTGCTCTCAAGAATGTTTTGTGCCCATATCAATGTTGAATACTGCAATTCCATTAAGTCGATTAAGTATGTTTGCAAGTATATCAACAAAGGATCTGATATGGCCGTGTTTGATGTGACCAGTTCTGATGGTATTGCCCGCAATGAAGTTAACCAGTATGAAATGGGGAGGTACATTAGTAGCAATGAAGCTGTTTGGAGGATACTGAACTTTCCCATTCATGAACGCCATCCTACAGTCATTCATTTAAGTGTCCACTTGGAAAACGGACAGAGAGTCTACTTCACAGAAGGTAATGCTGCTGAACGAGCTCTATTTGCACCGGAAACAACTCTTACTGCTTTCTTCCGACTTTGTAATGAAGATGAGTTTGCCCGCACTCTTTTTTATCATCAAGTTCCAAGTTCCATCCACTTGGGATAGTAAAAACAAGAAGTGGAGTCGACGAAAAGTTGGTCAATCTTTATCTGACTAATCCTGGAATCAAGTCAACTGATGCAATTGGTCGAGTGTATACGGTTCATCCCAACAATAGTGAATGCTTTCATTTGAGATTACTACTTCATGAAGTACCGAGCCCTACATCTTTTCAGTATCTGAAAACATTTGAAGGAAGGATTTGTAGCAACTACAAAGAGGCTTGACAAGTTAGAGGTCTTCTAGAGAATGATGAACACTGGAATGCGACTTTAGAAGAAGCTGCTTTTATGCATTCACCACGAATGCTTCGTGATCTGTTTGCTGTCATGCTGCAAGTATGTGCTGTATCTAATCCCAATCAGCTATGGATCAAGCACCAGGAAAATCTTTCTGAAGATATTCTGCACCAAGTAAGAATTCAACAGAGGAATATGGATTTCGAATTCAGTACCGAAATCTTGAATGAAGCTCTTATCATCATTGAAGACAAGGTTAGATCTTTAGGAGGATCAGATTTGAAATCTGTCGGACTTCTTCAACCTAATAGAGATTCCAGTACTATTGATGATGTGCTTAGAGAAAGAACCTACAATGTTAGTGAACTTAGAAGATTCTTGGAGGAAAATGAAGGCAAAATGCTACCAGATCAAAGAGAAATATTTCAGAAGATAACAGATTCAGTTTTTCAAGAGACTGGTGGTATTTTTTTCTTAGATGCGCCAGGTGGTACAGGGAAGACTTTCCTCCTCAATCTCATATTGGCAAAGGTACGAGAGAGTGGTGAGATTGCCCTGGCTGTTGCTTCTTCCGGTATTGCAGCTACTTTGTTGACAGGAGGAAGGACAGAGCTCATTCAACTTTTAAGTTGCCCTTAAACATTGCTGTCATAGATACACCTACATGTAACATTTCTAGGCGTTCAGGAATGGCAAAAGTTTTAAAGTGTTGTAAACTCATAATTTGGGATGAGTGCACTATGTCTCACAAGGCTGCATTTGAAGCCCTTGATGTCACTCTGCAAGACCTAAGATCTAACAATAAGAGGATGGGGGGTATCACCTTGGTGTTAGCTGGTGATTTTCGTCAAACTTTGCCAGTTATTCCGCGGGGAACTAGAGCAGATGAAATATCTGCGTGTATTAAATCATTTTATATATTGGGCTGACATAAAAAGATGTCAGTTGAGAACAAACATGCGAAGTTATTTAAGTGGGGATTCCTCTTGCCAGTTTGCTGATAACCTTCTTCAATTAGAAAATGGATCTTTTACGTCTCTTGATCCTGATAGGGCTGTATCTTTGAAAAATATTGGGAGAATCGTTGAAGAACTTTTACGAGCTGTGTTTCCAAATTTACCTGACTTTTTTCAAGATCATGTTTGGCTATGTCAAAGAGCTATCCTTGCCCCTCAAAATCAAACTGTAAGCATAATAAACAAACTGTTTTTATCACAAATCCCAGGAAATGTTCAAATATATAAATCTATGAATACTATTTGTGATCCAAAAGAGGCAGTCAATTTTCCAGCTGAGTTTTTAAATTCTTTGGAACTGCCTGGTATACCTTCGCATGTTTTGGAACTCAAAATTGGTGCCCCAATTATCCTTCCTAGAAACCTTGATCCGCCTTCATTGTGTAATGGTACTAGGCTTTCAATTAAGAAGCTAATGCCCAATATGTTATTGAAGCCACTATTCTAACTGGGCAAGCTGCCGGTAAAGATGTTTTCATCCCTAAAATTCCCATCATTCCATCTGATGTTCCCTTTCAATTCAAACGACTGCAATTTCCGATTCGACTAAGCTTTGCTATGGGCATTAACAAAGCCCAAGGACAATCCCTTCAAACTGTGGGGCTGGATCTTAGAAATCCTTGCTTTTCCCATGGTCAGCTTTATGTGGGTTGTTCACGAGTCGGTAGTGCAGAAAATTTGTTTATCTTTGCTCCGAATGGTAAGACTGTTAACATTGTTTATCAAGAAGCTCTTCGCTGAAGTTATAGATATTAGGGTATACCTTGAAGCAACTTTCTCAAATTTCCTTTTAATATTATTTATTTGAAGCACATTTGCAGTTCTTTTTTAAATAAATTATAAAGACATGTTCTTTCAAAATTAAATTTTATTTTTGGCAGCACAATTTGTATTCTGTTCTTCCTCAGTATTATTTATAGTGGTTTAATCAAAGCTCAGATTATTTCTTCTGTTTTGATGTTGATATTAAATTGGTTAATCTGTTTCAGGTTGAATATTTTTCCTTACACTAGGTTGGGTTCATTAAATAAACATTAGCTTTTGGAATGGAAAATACCCATGTAAAGAATAGGCACTTCAGGTATGATATATGACCTCATGTCTAGCGTTGAATGCAAAACTGTATTCTTCACAAATTTTGTGGAGGTAGTCATAAATTTGAATATACATTACATTTATGTTAATGTGGCATATTAACAATTGTTTTTAAAGAAAATCTATTATTTTCAATGAATTGCAAAAATATTCATTAAAAAAAAATTTTTTCTCTGTTTAATTCAATCATTATACTTTGAATAAAAGTAAACCTATTTTATCTTCAGATAGTTTTTTGTTTTTAGTTCACAGTAATTTAGTTTCTTTTTGAGTTGCAGGCTACCTAATGTGTTATGAATCATAGTGTTTTGTAAAATGCTTTATGATATCTATGCTAATTTTTTTTCTTTTGATTTATTTCAGGATATGTACCAGAGTCATCAATGCAACTTACAACTACTTTTTTGTTACAAATAAAAAGATGATAGCATGTTACTTTTCTCTTTTTATTCAAAAATATGTTTCTATTAAATTATTATTTACTTTGAGGCAAAATTGCAATTTGTTTAAAATTATTTATATTGTGAACATTAATTTGAAAAAAATATATTTTTAATTTTTGGTTATACTATTTTTTATACAGGGTTTTACCCTCACTAAAAATATTATAATTGCTAAAATAGATAAATTTGTTTTTAAAACTTAACCCGTGCGAAGAACGGGCATTTCAGCTAGTACTATATATAAAGCTACATCGTTCTGTCTCTCCTTTCATCCCCTCGTACATTTTTATATATAGGTTATTTTTCACTTTCGATTCTCTGCCATAAAATGATTCTGTTGAATCAGCTTGCTTGTAGTTAGTTTGTGTGCTATATGTAAAAGAAAACATCTTCTGTTTAAATGTGACTTACTATTAGCATTAAATATTCAACACAAATAAAAAATATTGAGCAATACTTGTAAAATTAAGAATCATTCATCACGGCTCTGTGAATAAAAAAGTACTAAGTAGTTTGTCTTTTACTCACCAAAAGTTTGGGCATCGACGGAAAAGAAAAAACAAATGTCTTAGGTATAAATCAAAATTCTGCTTAACAGACGTTTTCCATGGGAAATATATTAAACAAAAATATTTATATTTATATTCTATCAACATATTTAATTTGGATTGGAAATAAATTCGGTGAAAAATAAATGCTGTGGGTTAATTAGGTTTCATAACAAAAGTCCTTTTTAACTAAATATTAAGAGCAAATATAATTTTTTGAGTGTTGTGCCAAAGAAGTCATAATTATTTTATGTTTTACTTTTGGAGTGAATTAAGCTAATAGAAATAGATATTAGAGAACATTTTTTTAATGTTTTCTATTAGTCGCGCCGATATACAAATACTGAGTATAAATTCAGTCGAAAGTTAGATATAGTTTAATGCACGACGTGATTTTTTGGTTACTTTTAACTTTGTCGCGTTGTTAGTTTTATTGTGAAAATTTGTATATTGTTTGTTTCATTATTGTGACAGTTAATAGTTACATATTGGATCAAATGGTGACTAAAAAAAGAAAGCTTGATGTTCGAGATTTCCAAGATTCTTGGACTAACGAATTTGGATTCATACAACGAAAGGATCACGCTGTATGTGTGCTATGTCGCGAAAGTGTCGTATGTCGTACGTCAAGTGGACAAAGACATTTTCAAACTAAACACCAGACCACATTTAAGAATTCTGATGAGAAATGTAAAGTTTTAGAAAGAACTATTTCTGGATATAAAAAGGAAATAACATTTTTGTGTCAAACAATTGGAGTCAAACCAAAAGCGACAGAATGTAGTTTCGCCATTGCTCATTGTTTAGCAGCCAAAGGAAAACCTTTTACAGAGAGCGAACATATAAAGGACACATTTTTAAAAAGTGCTGAAATATTGTTCAGCGATTTACCTAACTTGCAAACAATATTATCCCGAATTCAAGAAATACCTGCTTCTGAGCGAACTGTTGAAAGAAGAATAACATAAATGGCAGAAAATGTAACTGCGAAACAAAATTCAGGTTTAGAAGAAACTGTTGCATTTAGCATTGTTCTTGATGAAAGTAAAGACGTGAATGATGTTGCACGCCTTGCAGTAATTGCACGATATTGTGATAAAAATCGAATTTATGAAGAATTATGCAGTATGATTCCTCTGTCTGGTACAACTAAAGGGCAGGATATTCTTTTTTCATTTATAAATCATTTTGAAAGAAAAAATATTAATATAAATAAAATATTTTGTGTAACTACTGATGGTGCTCCTGTAATGGTTGGCAAGGAAAAGGGATTTGGCAAACTTCTTGAAAATCATATTGGACATAAAATATTGAACTTCCATTGCATAATACATCAGGAAAGTTTAGTTGCCAAAATTTCGTCTTAGCACTTAATTTCTGTAATGAATACTGTTATTAAAATAGTTAATTTTATAGTGTCTCGATCTTCATTAGTACACAGGCAATTTAAATCTCTTTTAGAAGTAATGGAAAGTGAATATGAGGATCTTCCCTTGTACAGTCATGTCCGTTGGCTTAGTCGTGGTAATGTCTTGAATTAGTTTTTGTCATGCATGGAGCACTTTAAAATTTTTCTGAATGAGAAGGGAGAACATTTTCCCGAATTAGACAAGGAATGGTTATGTAAATTGATATGTTTCTGACAGATATAACTAAACATCTCAATATGTGTGTGTGTGTGTGAACTAAACTTAGGATTGCAAGGAAAAAGTCAAACAGTACTTGAAATTTTTTGAATACTGGAAGGGCTTTGCTACAAAATTAAATCTATTTTCCCGTGATATTAATACTAGTTCCTACAAATATTTCCCAAATGTTAACTCGCTTGCAAATACATCAACCGTAGAAAAAGATGAAGTTCAAACTTACGTAGAAGCACTTAAGGAGGAGTTTTCTAAAAGATGCAAAAACTAAAGCTTGTATGCCTATATTTTCTTTTCTAATCAAACCTGATTTAATAGACGCATTAATAATCCCATTCAATTTGTCAATTTTTGAATGGATGGAAACTGATAATTTTGGAATGGAACTTATTGAATTAACATCTTCAGATTTATGGAAAACAAAATTTAAGGAGTTACGGAAAAATTTGGAAGATAACTCTAGCAGTAAATCGACAGCTATTTTAAATTGCTGGATGTCATTGCTAGAAAGATTTAATTGTTTGAAAAAAATAGCATGTGCCCTTCTTTCCGCTTTGGGTTCCACATATCTATGTGAACAATTTTTCTCATATGAAATATATTTTGAGTCCACTAAGAAATTGTTTAACTGCTGAATATTCTGAATCCTGTGTCAAATTGAAAGTAACGAACTATACCCTTGATATTGAGACATTGAGTAGAGCTCTGCAGGAACAAGGTTTGCATTAAAATTTAAATTTTTTTATTTAACTTTGTTGCATGAACACTTATACTTTATGTTGTTTGTTTCTTGTTTCATAAATATTTTTAGGAATGCATAATATATATATACAATTTTAATTTATATTGAAGAACAGTCATACTTTTTAAGTTTTCCCTTAAAAATTCTAAAAAGATATATATTTATCTGCACATTAAACATTTGTATTTGAATTGAAGTAATAGTTGTATTTTATGTTTATTTTTATGCCAATAAATATCTTAAAATGATGCATAATTAACATATAATTAAATTAGTATTTTTGACGTCTATTTTTCCTAATTCTGCATGTATTGTCGTGAGAATCAAATTGTTTCAAATATTTGCTATTGCTTGGCTCGCTGAATCATGTTGGTAGGTTGGTTTGGCACGCCACAGCTGAAAGGTTGCCGACCCCTGTTGTAGAGTATCCCCTTCTTTTTATAATGTCTTTTAACCCATTTGGGATGGATTCAACTAGTTGAGAAAACTAATCTGTGGTCATTATGTTCCATTTTTCTGCTACAAGAGATTTGAGCATTTCCTTAGATGTTACTACGTTCTCCCTGATTATTCACCCGAGTATATCTCACACAAATGCTGTATTATGCTCAAGTTTGAGGATTGGGATGGCTTACGATTTGGTAGTGTGATGCGCCCACTTCCTTTCCCTAATTGCTGGGGAAAAGTGGCCTAAATGGGTGGTCAAGAATTCTGACCTCTGCTCCCACGACCATTCCTTAGAATCCGGGAGTGGGCATAGTCCCCGGCCTGTGTGGAATTTCCGTTTCTCACGCATCCCAGTCGACAGCGTGTCTGGAAGAAGACAGTCCACATTATGCGTCGGAAATTTCCCACGCTTTGAGGTGCCGACGAACAAGGGATAACACCTGAGCTGCCATCACTCTCCTAACTACCAAACCACACCAATGGGAGGACGTTTGAGCCCTCGACAGATTTAGCGTGCATCGTTCCCCTACACGGTGGGTTTTTAGTGGTATTGGGCTCGAACTCATGACATGCCTGCCATGATCCGATACCTAGACCACTTGGCTACAGCGGCCACCAGATGTTAATGGAACAAATGAATTTAAACGAGGAAATCTTCTGAGTCAAATTTTTTGCTTGGGTTCTTGATTTCATGTCTCTTGTTTGATCTTCTTGAATATTTATTAACGCTTTCAAAATTCCCTTCAAATCATTTTTCAACGATCTTAAAGCTTGAATTCTACTTTCCCATCTGGTGTTTTAAAGTTAGATTTTCAACATACTGTTGCAAAATAGACCAACATTTAACGGATGATGAAAAGTAGTTGTAAAGCTCCTGTACTACTTTGAAGAAATTAACTGTTTCGAAGGACATTTTAGCTGCATCATTTACAACTAAATTTAGAGAATGGGCAGAGTGCTCTCGAATTATTTTCAATAATTTTTTGTTGCAATCCTTTGTGCTTTCCTCTCATAGTAGCACCATTATCGTATGATTGGCATTGTAATTCTGATAAATTTAGTTCTAACGATTTTAAATGTCCATTTATGAATTCATACAGACCCTGTCGAGTAGTGTCGTCGACAGATTGAAATCCTAAAAAAATGTTCTTCAATTTGGGCTTTATTGGTTTCCTCGTTCTTATAAACAAATCAAATTACAACAATCAACTGTTTGGTATGACTGATATCGGATGTAGCATCCAGAATTAATGAGTAATATTTTGACGATTTAATCATATGTAATAAATGCTTTTTAATTCCTTCTGAAATAATGCTTATAATTTCATTCTGAATTTGATCCCCTAAGTAATGAGCAATGTTCTTTTTTTCAGATGTTTGAATTTTGTGGAGATGTTCAGCGATAATTGGATCAAATTTTGCTATGGTTTCAATCAACTTCAAAATTTTTCATTGTGTGTCTCTATGATACAACTCTTTCGAAGAACTTCTAAATGCAAGGCATTGCCGGGCTAAATATTGAATTAAATAAATAAGCCGTTCAATAACCTATTGCCAGTAGACCTTTTCTGCATCATAAAGTTTTTGTTGAGCTGCATCAATGGTACATAAATTACGCAAAGACATTTTGAGTTCACAAAGGTGAGATGCACTGCTTTCATGTGTTTTCAAAATGTGGGTTAAGTATGCCCAATCATTACATCCATTCTTAATAAGCTATGAATGCTTCTCACTGAACAGTTTACATGTGAAGAGCAAAAAACTGCGTTTCGGGAATTTGAATATACTAAGTAGTTTCTAAATACTTTTTCTCCATTCGGTAATGTCCTATAATAGAACGATTCTGAAAACTTTGTGCCAGAATTATCTCTCGGAAAATGTTTGGTTATCAAGCGAAATGTAAAACGTACACGGAAAATTTACAAAATAAAAAAAAATTTTAATTAGATTTTATTAAGCTGGACATTATTTTCACTGTCTCCTTTCTATAGGAAAGTAAATAATAAATGTACGTTTTGATTTTATTTTAATATGATAAAAATGTTTGTACATTTTTTTAAATCAAGGGAAAATACAAAATAAATCAAAAGTAAAGCCATAATTATTGTTTGCAGTTTTAAAGGAATGAAGTAAAATTGAAGAAATTACTGATTTAAAATTGCGTCAACTCTCTCTCTTTGAAAAAAAGTGATTTCCTGAAGGCAGTGGCGCAGCTAGGTATTTAAAGGCCCTGGTGCAAAAAAGAAAAAAAAATGAGGGCTCTATCTTGGTTGAATTCTATCAAGTATATATATATATATATAAAAAAAGTAAAAATATGGGAGTATTTTAAATACATACAAAGCTACAATTTTTTTTACTTACTGCCTTCTCTTTCTTGGCGTTGTTTGCGCTTAAACGCACCCCACTTGGTTTCTTGCTTTTTTTAATCTATATTTTTAGTTTAATAATTTATCTAATACGATTTGTATGTGCTCCAGTATTTACTGACGTAATGCTACGCTATAAAATGTAGTTGGAGAATCCCTAGCTATTAATTTATTCGGGAGGATCGAACTCACATCCAACAGAGGGTTTAGAGCTACAAACGTCCACCGAGATAGACAAGAAATGAGACAAAAATTTGCATGAACAAGAAAATTTAATACAATATTATTATAATTATTAAAAAAAAAAAACATATCTGCAAAAGAGCAGAGGAGGGGGGGGGACAAAATTACATCAGTAAAATTACATCATCATAGGAGAAGATTGCGAAATATTGAAACAGGAAACTAGCTTATTATGAATCATATTGTTTTTTTAAAATAGAATGTAACTAGGAAGGAATTGCTTCTTGTGTAGGTTTTTTAAGATGTAATAATAAGTATGGTAAGATTTTTCATGGACTTGAAGTTTATTCTCAAATAACAGTCTATAAAAGAAATGAAAATATTGAAAATCAGAAGAACTTTTCAATAAGTAAAATTCGCAATGCTGAACAAACAACGAAAAGAATTTAGGTGAAATCCCTACAAATTCGAAATTACTTTCAACTGAATTGTGACGATTACAATTATGTTGCAACCATTTATATTTATATCTTAAATTTGGAAGAAATCGCAAATTCGTCTGTCCTTGTGTATAGATATCCTGCTTAGAATCTAAAGGAATTCATGATACCAAAAAGAGTGTTGTAGATCGCGATAAAGCAGTGCTTCTCAATCTTTCAATATTTGCGACCTAATTTTTAGTCATAATTTTCATCCGCCCCACTTCTTACAATAACAATGTACTGAATGCAATTATAATGTACTTTGATGTTAAAACTACAATGCAATACGACTTTAATTATAAACGCACTAATTAGATAAATAATAAGTTTTGTATATGACAAGCCCAAGAGAGTCACTATAAATTACTGAACTTGCTTTTAATTGAATATTGATAAATGAATTATCAAATACTTTGTGCAGAACTGATGCATTTATAAGTAGTGCGTATTATATCAGTTTGAATGTGTATTTAATTTTTTATTATATAGGAATATATTTTGCATTGTAATTATTTTAAATTGAAAATTATTTTATGAAACTGATAATTATTCTAAATATTTATTTTCGATTTTTCGTAATATGCTCGCGCTTCCCTCTCCCTCCAAGTAGGGTTATCTCGTCCTCCTTAGGGGGCGCGCCCCCCCGTTCGAGAAGCGCTGCGATAACGATTTTTTTAAGAACAATTTAATAATAGGTATGCATAACACAAAATATGATTTGGGGAAGAAAAGCCAAGTGATTAACATAATAATTTGGCCGATAGTGAAACGAAGATTTGATAATTTAGATATAAATTGAAAGAGAATAATTGGCTTTTTAACAAACATCGGGCGGTTGCACATTCTCTGTAATTATAATTTTTTTTCTCTTTTATTTCACCCTCCAATTTTTTGCGCCCCTAAATCTTTTGCATCCTAGGCATGTGCCTAGTGTGTCTAAACGGAAAAGCGGGCTTGGTAGCGAGGGGGGGGGTACGTTACGCCACTGGACAACGGTCATCACATAATAATACAGTCTTATCACTTTTGCCAATTGATATGTAGTTTGAAATTAACTGTTTTTCGGAGGCAATGTACGGGAATAATAATTGACGACATTAAAATTATCCGGATCATGATCTTAATAAAACAGAGTCGAAAACGCGAAATGAGGCCCCCACTGAGAGCGAGGTCCTGGGCCCGGGCCTAGTTGGCACATGCCTTGAGACGTCCCATACTACACACACACACACACACACACACACAATACAATACTACTTTAATTATAAGCCGCGCTATTTATCAAGATAAATATTTTGTATATGACAAGACCAGGGGAGTCACTAGTAATTACTAAACTTGTTTTTAATTCAATATTGATAACTGAATTATCAAATACTTTGTGCAGTACTGATACATTTATAAGTGTTGAGTATTATATCAATGGGAATTTGTATTTTATTTTTTATTATATAAGAATGTATTTTAATTTGTAATTATTTTAAATTGTAAATTATTTTATCAAATTGATTATTATTTTAAAACTTTTGTTTTCGATTTTTCACGATACGTTCGTTCCCCCAAGTAGGGTTATCACGCCCTCCAGGAGGGCATGCCCCGCAATTTGAGAAACGCTGCGATAAAGATTTTATTTCTAGTTTTGAGAACAATTTAATAATAGTATAAATGAAGCAAAATATGATTTGGAGAAGAAAAACCAAGCGATTTACATAATTTTAAAAATGTATATATATTCTCATTGCAAACAAGAAGCAAACAAAACAACGACGTTGAGCCACATCATCTTCTCAGCATATAATGGTTAAAAATTTACGCCGATACAAATCATTCCCAATTCCTGTTGTTACATGTTACAAATTCTTAGATTTTGAACACGTTCCATATAATAGCGAGAACTCTACACGGAACATGTTTTTATTGTTCGTATCAGAAATCAAATTTTGTTTTACACAAACGAAAACAATCCGCAGAAACAAAAACAAAATTAAATTAAATTAAAATATTAAAAAAATAAAATCTTATTTTATTGTTAAAAAAATATAAAACATACAAAATTGCAAGTTTTTTTTTATTTTCAACTTTTTGTGTAAGTAACATTAAATTAAAAAACTATAAGTACTATAAATTTTGGCGCCCCCTGCCCCAGGCGCCCTTGTGCAGTGAACAATTTTGCCACCCCCAAGCGGCGGCCCTGCTGCGTCCTTTACATCCTGCTCTGAATGAGGTATTTTTTCAAATTTTCAAACAATGTAAGGAATTAGAAAATGAACAGTTTCGATAAGAGTTTCATTGGTCAGTTTTTTAATCAGAAATCGCTTTTCAATGTCTCCGACAAATCAACAATTTTCTGAACTTCGTTTGCACAAATAGGCAATCCATCATCAAATGTAACACAATCATTAAAATCTTAAGATATCCCCTGCGTTGTGAAGTGGGATAAGATAAGAAAGGAGTTTCCTGTCCAATTCAAATCTCACACTACAGGTTACACTCATGGGCTCGTTGCTGGTGTGTCACGAGTTCGAACCTAGAACCACTGAAAACCCGCCATGTAGAAGGGATGATGTATGTTAAAAATCTGTCGTTGCTTAAACGTCGTCCCATTGGTGAGGTGTGGAAGTTAGTAGAGGGGGTACCAGTTTAGATGTCGTCCACGTCCCTTGCCCATGGATAAAAATTACGAGGTTTGTCGCCAATAGTTCTCGTGCACCTTTATAGTGCAACTTTAATATGATTCTCACTTACCCTATCTAATTACTTAAGACGATTTTTGATATTTTCTCAGTGTAACACTTCAATAACAGTGAATACAATGTTCCGAAAATTTTTATTTAAAATAGTTATAAATAGCTAGGATGTTTGAATTTAAGTGCAGAACTTTTTTCGAAGTGAATACTTTTCCGAGTTATTTCAGAAGAAATGAGTTCAAATTATTAAAGCGTCTAAGGCACTTACAGTTACATGCATGTACTGGCACACATCATAACACCTAATGATATTCTTTTTCCCATGGGGTTTATTATCTTTGGCAAACAGGGGTGAAACATCCTTGAGAGACTTTTCTCTATTTTTTAGCCCTTTTTATCATCCATTTTTCCTTTTCATATTTCTTGACTAGAAGCGTTATTAAAAACAATGCACACAAGGGACGTCCTGAAAAAGTTTCTTTTTCAATTCCTACTATTAGTTCACACTGTCTCCCTAAATTTACCAGATGGTTATAATTAAAGTTAAACTATTCAGAGGCCTGCAGAACATAATCTGCTAATCGGATTTTGATTAAACTTGGAATATATGCTATATGGGCCATGGGGGGGAAATTACTGCAATAAAAAAAATTAGTACAAATTTTGACCACCAGGTGGCTTTTATCGATTATTCCTTACTCAAATCCATAAAAGCTCTATATAAACTTGCAATCATCGCCAGATAACAATTTAGCGTGTGTTTGTCATCGTTATAATCATGCCTTTACAAAAAAAAAAAAATACACCATGACATTATGAACTTACACGTCTTACTTTATTTTTCGACATAGTCCTCACCAACATTGAGACATTTGTAGTAACATGCAATCCATTTGAAGATACAACTCTGGTAAAAACCAGTGCCCTTCGATGCAAAGATTTGTTGCACAGTCCTCTCCCTCTTTTAGCATTGTTTTAGAAGTTACGTCAGAGAGAGCAAATTTCTTCAGGGAACAGTGAAAGTCCAATGGGGCAGGGCCACTTTTCTGCTAAGGTACATACCTAAAGTGCAAAAGATTTGAGGGCGAGAAAAAATTTAAATTACAGCGAATATACTACAGAATCATTACTGCAATTAAGAGAGAAAAGATTGAAATGAGAGTCACTATGGAAAAAGAAAAGCTCTACAGTTTGATGTTGATATGCACTTAAAATATTTCAAAAGAAATTACTTACAAGGATGACATTAACGATTTTGTAATGATCAAAGCTCGAAAAAAACCTTTGTGTGTGTGTTGTACATGTATATTGTTACTTCTTATTCTAGATGGTGTACTTAAGCTACCCCCCTCCCTCCAACCAAAAAATCCAGAAATAAAATATGACTTCCTAAAACCTCGTCAATAATAACATTGAAGCAATTAAGAATATGGGGTTGGGGGACTGGGGAAGGCCTGATCAGCCTCGCACCAATGACACTCTGAAAAGACTTTCCGGCCCTGTTGAAAAGTAAGAGATTTCATGTGGTCCCTAAAAAGCATGACAGAGCCGTCTGCAGATTCCTAGGAATATTTTAAGTTGGTGACACCAACACGGTCTTTTCCCAAAATTTCAAGAGTGAGCAGGGAGTATTCTCCAAAGTGTATTTAATGCTATCTTTTTAATGGAAGAGAGTTCGGCAAAAGTTAGACAAGTGTTAACCCGCAAGGTGTCAACAGCAGCAGACTTGGCCTAACTATCGGCTATCTCGTTACCATTCAATCCAATATGGGAGGGTACCCATTGAATGTATATATAGGGTCTAGAAGAAAGTTGATGAGTATACAATGTACTTGAGTATCATGACAGAATAAGGATGTCTAAAAGTAAAAGATAGTAAAGGATAAGTGAGGTAAAAAATAATTATATAACGAGTTTAAAACAGTTAATATAATAAGGTGTATTTGATATTATTATTGCAAACGATTTAATGAATTTACTATACTAACTTACAAAAGATGGGGGAAGTGATGGACCCCCCCATCTTACAAAAGAGGGGGGGGGTCCATGATGCTGAAAGGCAGTGCTTCTGAAACTTTCAATATTTGTTACCTATTTTTTAATCATAATTTTCGTCACTCCCCCCCCCCCCTTCATACATTAACAATGAACTTTGATGCTAAATATACAATACAGCTTTCTGTACTAATAATCAAGATAAATATTAAATTTTGTATATGACAAGCTCATGGGAGGCACTAGTAATTATTAAAAGTTTTTAATTTATTATTGATAAATTAATTATCAAAAACATTGAACAGCATGACACAGTTATAAGTATATTATATCAGAGTAAATATGTGTTTAATTTTTATTATGTCAGAATGTATTTTAATTTGCTTCCTTCAAGTAAATTAATACTTATCTTATATAAATCTTTCATTTTTGACTTTTCAATATGCTTGTGCCTCCCTCCCAAATAAGGTTACTAAGCCCCTAGGGAGTCGGGCCTCTGAGTTTGAGAAATACTGCCATAATTTCAGGAATGAACAAGAGTGGCCAAACCAGGCCATGGCGGATCCGTAGAAGATGGATAATGAAAAGACTGCCCAAGGAGCAAAAAGAAATAAAGGAAAAGGGTTAAGAGTTAAGGGAAAATTCCTCCTAAACCAAAAACTGGCAAGGTAAGAACTGAAGAGGGAATGCTCTGGAAATAGGGTGTGTGGCGTAACAATTTGAAGTGCCTAGTGCACCAAGGAGGTGGATGTGGAGGGATGCCTGTTTCAATTTTCATCTTCCACACAGTCTGCCTTCCTTCAATGAACATGCACAATACCAACAACCAATCATTTGATGAGATACGACCTCTTCACCCCACATGATATGTAGGCTCTTATGGATGACGGACACACTAACCATATATGGCCATTCATATTGGAATACAGCATGTACTTCCATCTGCCTGTTACCTGATTTGTGCTTGAATAACTTTTGGCATGCCGTTCTGTTGCTGTTCTCTCTTCTTGCGCAATTCCTCCTACACTAATTTCCCTCGTTTAACCAGCAGAGAATGTAGCTTTTTATGGTGACTTCTTTTCATCTGGTGCACTATCTTACCATTGGAAGGAAAAAAGATGAGAATTATTTTCAGAGAATGTCATTTGTAATTAGACTTTTTTAAAAGATTCCTCCACTTCGATGTTAGAAAAATTTTAATGTGAAACACTATGCGGACTGAGGGTGAGCCGAGAAATTTTTCCCCTAAATTAGGAAATTAACAAACAAAACAAAACAAAACAAATTTCAAAAATTTTATTTAATTTTTGAAATTTTTTTTCGCACTTTGAAAAAAAATATTTATGAAGATTTTTTTTTCCTGCATCTTATTACCGTGTTCACTGATCGAGATATATTCATGCTAAATTAGTATTAGAGCCGTTGAAATTCATTATATTCACATGATATTAATAAAAATAATTTAAAATCATTCACATTGAATATATTTTAATGCGAAAAACATCATAAATGCTTCCTTCCCTCTCAAGAGAAGACAGCAACATAAAACCTTTCAGCTGGAATTCATGCCATTTTTACTAAGAAGGTACAGACATCGAAAAAATGTCTACTCTTGTAAAGTCTGCATGTTGCTTCTAAAATGAGCAGAAAAGATAAATTTTAATTTAATTCATATTACACACAGAAAATTAATACTTTTTAGAGTCAACAGCATTTTTGTATTTGTGTAAGCAATAATGGTTGAATCCTAGCTCGACCCTCTATGTCACCAAATTCTTTTTGGCGATAAAGTTTACAATTTGGCAACCTAGCAAAATTAAGGGAACAGTAACCTTATTCGGACTGCTTTTATTTTAGTTTTTCAGGATGTGGACAGCAGTCATTTTTTTCTGACAATCAACTTGTAAGGTTAAAGAGATTTTTTCTAGAAAGCTGAAAGTGAAGAAATGAGTGAATTTTTTCTTTTTCTTTTAATAAAACAACCGCAGAAAGAATGTTCGTTAGAGAAAAAGGGAGATGCGCTGATAAATTCAATTTGTACGATGTTTTTTCTCACCATTGCATTTTACAAGCAATGGTTTTTCTGCTTTCTTCTTGAAGCCACTTTGGAAACCATGTTTTCTTTTTTGAAGCTCGACGAATGGATATTTTTTCTTTTGAATGAAAGAGATAAGAAAGAAATGAATGCTTTGTGAGAGAGAGAGAGAAGGAGTGAACCATTGAAAACATTTCGGTGTGGATGTCCGAAATATGAAAATGTTTGAGAGAAATGGAGATCGCATTAGCCTCAGCCTAAAGCATCCCCCCCCCACTGCTTTGTTTTAGAAGCAATGATGTTTCAGTTTTTCTTGTAGAAGCTGTTTTAGAAACCACGTTTTCTTTAAAAAAAACAACGAATGGATTTTCTTCTAAATAAAAGGTAATGATTATTTTTTTTTTTCATGAATGAAGGATTGATAGAAAAATCTTGGTATAGATGTCAGAAATTTGGAAAGAATTTGCATTAAATTTTTTATTTTTGATATGTTTCCAATTTTGTCGGTTTCAGGAACCATGTTTTTCAACTTTTTTTGCCTCTTGATGCCCCTTGGAAAACTAAGTTTTTTCCTACTTGTTTTCGTTTCTGATGCCATTTTGAAAAACACTGTTTTTTCCTTGATGCCATTGGTGAAAAAAGTTAGTCACCAAATACAGCAGTGGGCTGTGCTAGGATTTTAGCGCAATAATTTGTACAAAAAATATTGATACACGCAACACAGGTTATTTTCCCTGGAATGATACACTGCTTGGGGAGAATTTAATTCTACAGGGAAAGTGATCTTCCTAGCATGAACTTGAAAAAAGATTAATGTAGCCCAAGAAGATGTGAAGAGGGCTTCTACATTTATGACTTCATCATCCTTGGCAACAAATTTTCAGAAAAATTAGTAGAAGGATATCACTCTGGAATTATCGAGAAGTCTCTAGGATTGTTCCTTCTGTAAATTTCCAGGAGGCTATGTAAAGGTCGGTGGAGTTCAGAAGTGTGAATCAGTTGAGATCAGAATCTAAGTGTTGTCTGTGAGAAGTTCCTGCTATTAAGAGCGGTTCTAGAGAGAAGTTTTTAAAGCGTTGTAAAGTTCATTTATAACGAGTGCATTTTCAACTGCTGTAAGTAATCTGTTATAATATTCCTTTGTATATTTTTGTTGATTTGTCTTTATATGGTCATTTATTTATCTTTTGTTCATTAATAAATCTAGCCATTGGCTATCATACAAGGTCTTATTGAAAGCAGGAAAATTCCAGTTGTAATTGCTTCTCGTGAAGGCTGTACTATCTATTGAATGCGAACAAATGTTTTCTTTTCAATTACTATTTCAAGTTTATACATCTTACATATAGATATTACAATATACATGTGGGAATCTAACTGAAATCTTCCAAAAAAGTTAGATTCTTCAGATAGTGGGGTGTATAGGGGTTTTTACGATGTATAGGTTAACTTTGAAAAATAGAATACACAACATAATTAAAGAAACTAAATAATTTATTATCAGTTATAGGAGAGTATTTACAGGGGGAATATTTACAAAATAGAAATTAGAACATGCAGGCATTTAAAAATAAAGGAAGGATAGATAGTCCCTTTTCTCTCTCTCTCGGAGGACATTAGAGATTAAATAAAACATTACCGCATAATGTCAGCGAAACAAGCGCGGACGCGCTAAGACGCTGTTTCGTTGTCGAGTGTTAGTGGGCCTCTGACGAAATTAAATCGCGCTAGCGTTTAAATAAACACGCTAGATGGCGTTGCTGTGGAATGCTGTTTTGACTAACATTGCCGTCCTCTGCAAAGGGAAATGATCTAACCTTTTACAAAAAGAAAAAGTTCCATGTGTGGGATATCCTACATATATAAATGTACATATTTTAAAATATAGTGTGTGAATAAATCCTTTTGCCCTTACTTGAATTTATTTTTTGGCAATTATTTTTAAAGAAATGCAATGCATTTAATGAATCAAGTTATACTTTAATTCATTACATTCCTGTATGAATAAATTTCACCATTTTTTGGTATGCAAATATAAATAAAATTAAAAAAATTCTTATCAACTGTGAAGACTCTTTGTAACATCTGGTTGAATTTAAACATGAAATTCAATTAAACATTAACAATTGTTTAACATCTTAAAAGAGTTAAGAGAAATATCTATATATAAAAAAGAAGAGATTTTGTTTTTCCAGTTAAATTATATAGGATCAAATCTTTATGTATAGGTAAAAACTGTACAATTACGCCAAAACATTGTATTCCATTAGGCGTTAGGAAAAAAGTGTTATTACAGTGCATATCTAAACCAAGGAAATATACTAAAAATAAATGAAGATTTTTTTTTGTTTCTCTTTAATATGCATTTAACTTACTATGTAATGATGACTAAGAATAGAATTGATCAGTTTTTAATATTGAATCTTCTTATTTTACACTAGCCGTTACCCTCCCGCTTCGCTGGGTATTTCATGATGTTTTATAAATATATCTGTTTATATTCTGACAGACAGACAAATATTTTAAAAATTGGTTTTTTGTAATGAGTACCGTATATACTTTTAGTGCATTAAGTAAAAAGCTGCTAATTTGAAATTACAAACAGACACTTCAATTTTATTTATTTGTATAGATATAGATTGGGATTATAATAACTATTGTTTAAATGTGACTAAAAATGTAAATAAAAAAAAAAAGAAAAGATCAAAACTAACCGTAAAACTTATCAATTTTTTGTTTCTTGCATTGCTTTTTACTTATGAAACCTTGATTTATTATTTTTAAAAGTGCATCCGAAACAGCCGATGCTCTACTTAACTGAACAGTGAGATAACTATCATAAAAAAAATTATGGCACGTGTCAGCGTATTATCATGTGCGCGTAACACTGTTATGTCTCATGAAGAGCATCGGTCGCCAGTAACCAAAACAAAGACTTCATTAGCTCAGCTTGGCGTTCATCTTGGCATTCAGTTTCACGTTCACCCGTATAGTTTCCGTTCCCGTAAGAATACGGGAATAAAATATAGCCTATGTTACTCCCCGTTAATGTAGCTTTCCATTAGTGAAAGAATTTTTAAAACCGCACCAGCCGTTTCCGAGATTAGCCGGAACAAACAGACAGACAGACAGACAAAAAATTTTAAAATTGGTTTTTTGTTATGAGTACCGTATATACTTTTAGTGCATTAAGTAAAAAGCTGCTAATTTGAAATTACAAACAGACACTTCAATTTTATTTATTTGTATAGATAAGAACAAAAATTAACAGACCATTATTCATTTCAGTCAGAAAAATAACTTATTCAGGCTATATTTAATATACCTGCTGAAGTGGAAAATTAGAATTTCCAGTGTTAATTATTTATGTATGAATTAATAAACTGAGAAGTTAGTTCAAAATTGTTGAAACATTACATCTAAGGAAAAATTCTAAACACGAAAATTTAAGACAGAGAGACAGCCCTTTATTTCAGCTCAGAATAATATTGCTAAATTTACATGCAAAAGATATAGCAAAGTCTGAGAAATTTTTATCTCGCTAATAATCCTCCCCTTGGCGAATTTTGTCTGTGTTTCCGATCTTATCCTTGAATTTGGCTTTTTTAAAAATTTTATGCAACTTTAAAACTTCTATTTTAATTATCAAGAATAGTGTTGTGTTTCATATTTAAAGACACATTTGCTTCTCCCCTCACCATTTTAGATTAAAGGTGACATTAATACACTTTCATTTTTGGTTATTTTAAAAACTGAAAGTGGATTGTTAAATTTGAAATAATTATTAGAATTAGGTAATTATACTTTTAGGACTTAATATACATATAAATATTAAGATTAATTGCAATATATCTTCCTTTTGTTTTGCATTCTAGGCTGTAAAAGCAGGCAATGAAAGGGGGGAGGGACATATTGCTTGAGTGTCTAATCTAAATTTGCTGATTAGTTGCATCAAACAGCGTTAGGTTAGTTGATTTACTTTTATACGTCACAGGATATCAAATACGAAAAAAAATTTACAATATACAATATTACGTTAAAAATATCTTTTACACAAACTGAATCCATTTATTTCAAATAAGAAACATAAAAACCTTACCTATTCTATCAATTTTAAATACATTAAATCTGCAGCTAACTGTAGATTTGTTTTCATGAAGAGTTTCCATTCATAAGTATCAAAAATTTCTTTATGATTCAAAATAAATTCCTCAACACTTGACTTCAGATCTTCGTCTTGGTGCATATCTGCAAGAATCAAAAGATTGCAAGCGTTGTCTGGGGAGAGGTTATCCTTCAAGAAGGAAGAGCACTCATTCTTCAAACAGAGAATCTCATCCTTGTTGGAGGCAGTATATAAATTACAGGCGCTGTCCCACTGGAGGTTCGGCCGAGTTGCTGTGTACATGTAAAGTAACATTCGCTGGACTGTGTCTTCATTCAAATCTTTGATGTTGACACATTCGCTGTTTCTTTCTCTCTCTCTCTCTCTCTCTCTCTCTCTCTCTCATGTCATTGTTAAACATTGCCTTAAACACAGGATAACGAGCACTGAGGATGCATTTATGGGCGAAAAATGATCTGGTTTTCGTCACCAGTTTTGTATCATAAAGCAAATTCTCTTTATATAAAGATTCTAGATTTTCTTGCAGAATAACTGTCAAATCAAGAGATTCATTTTCTGATTCCAAATCCTCACAAACCAAGTTTTCTTCCTGCATCAAAGGACACCCTTGGTAAATCTTTTCAATTTCTTCTGACACAATTCCAGCAGTAAAAGAGCAGTGTCAAAACGTCGTTCGGAAGATACAAGTCTTTTTCCTCTATCAATTCTTCTACTGAGATGAATGATGGATATAAGTGTTCATTATGCTCTGCAAATATAAATTTATGTTTGAGATATTCTACTCTATTTCCAAAAGCATCTAACAAATGAATATGAAAGGTTGAACACTTTAATGTCCTATCTATAAGAAAGACCTGCAAGTCAGGAAAGATATCACGTTCCAGAAAGAGATTCAAAGTCATAACTTTTTTATCATCCAAAATGGATTTGATATTAAATTTTCTCATTCCATAGAAGCTGAATTCTGGTATTGTCCAGACAAATGACCTCCTTTCGACTCCTATTCGAGTTCGAGCAAAACATTGTCTTTCTTCTGTAATTTGTCCAAACTTCTTACACATCCTGCAGCAAGCAGTAAGAATATCTTTAGGAAGATATTGTTGTTTGTGCAATTGAAATAATTCTTTTCTCATGAATTCCGAAAAACCACCATTTTTATCTCTCTCAAAGGAATGTTCAACTATACCACCGGACATAACAACAGAACCGTCTGCAGCAAGGAAGGAGAGTTAAAAAAATATGGTCAAATCGGTCGGGCCTTTACTGTCCTCTCTTGTGAGAAAAAAAGAAATAAAATTATTGTCTTTATTCAAAACTCCATCGGGAAACAGCATCAGTTTCCACTTGCTCCTCTCAATTGTGTCCGCAATAAACGTTGGACTTGAAATCTTTTCACCTTTCTTCTGCCAAGAAAAACTGTAATTTTCTATGGCCATGTGAAACTGAAACATTTCCTTTCACAGATACTCCAATTGGTCATCATTCGGTTCCTGCTATCTCATACTCATTTTTGAAGAAATTGACTGAAAATATAGAAATTAGTTTTCAGAGAAAATAATTTAAAGCATCATTATTTGATATCAGAAGGGGAGTTCAGATTTATTATGAGGTCTTGGGTTTCATATCAATTGTAACGATTTCAATTCTTTCTTTGATCTTTTGTTCATAAGCATAAGCTGATAAAAATATGATTAATCCAAAAAAAGCGAAGTAGTGAAGTCATCAGGTGGAAAAGTTCATCTACATGAAAAAGGAAAAAATATTAGGGGCGAATAATATATATATATATATATGCAATAATTTAGTATATGATAAAATCTGGCATATAACATGCAATTTAATGTAAAAAATAAGATCGAAGTTTACAAGTGCGTGTTATATAATAGGTATAAAAATGAAAGCCTAAAAAAATAAATAAAAAAAGATGAGCCTAGAAAAAAAAAATTAAGACTTTTACACAGATCGAAATGCTGTTTATTTAAAAGAAATGATATTCCTTATGAACTTAAAAGAGTTGTAGATCTAGAAGTATACTACTTTTTTTAAAGCTAAGAATAATACCTTGAATAAATGACAACAAAACATAAGAGCATGTTGGAAATGAATTTAATTTTGTTAAAAATAAATTCTAACATTTTTTTTCTTTAAAGAGAGATTTCCAGTATATTTAATAATTCATTCATTAAATAAATTTAATAAATTTTATTCTCATGTCTGCTACCTGGGAAATAGTACGAGCTGGCTCATTTGCATAAATCACCAATGAAACATTATTTCTCATTTGCATAAACTCATTTATATAAATGTTGTTTATTTCTGCCACCGGTGGCAACATGTATAAATATAGAATACTCTATTTATACATCTTTCTTGTCTGATGCAGCTTCAAAAATGTTAGTTTTTAATGAATAAAATTATCCAACTTAAAGAAGTCATTCTTTTACTGGATTGAAGTACATTCAAATATAACGGTACACCTACATTTCAGGTTTTTATGTAAAAAAGAAGGTGCGCGGTGTAAAGCGAATAAACCTAAAAATTGCAGCTCGAAAGTATAGGTGTGCATTACACTCACAACAGATTTTACAGTACTTGAAAATTTTAATTTTTTCTCTAAATTATAATTCCAAATACCCTATTTCGAAATGAGTTTCTTTACATCTCACATTTAAGAATTAAAACCTATGTTTCACCAAATTTATTCATGATTCATCATTAAAAGAATTAGACTTTGAATTTTTGATTGATTTATTGGCGATTCCTTGTAAAAGAATATTTTAATAGCTTATTAGCCTTAAAGAGCGCAGTTTTTTTTTTTTTAAATAATAACTTATATTTTCCTCCCATGATTGCTCGAATATAAAATCTAGTATAACATTTCATTTGAATAATTAATGAATTCAATATTCTCTCCTTTTAAAACATAATATAGCTGATATTTGTTTATAATCATATTTTTCTACAAATTCTTCTCACTGCACTGACAACAAATATAATGTCCAGAAAATAGTCATTTAAATTAGTTATAAAACACCAGTATATATAAATTCATTTATGAAATGTCCTCCAAAGTTAAATCTTTTCCTGAACTACGTTTCATAAAAGTAATTCTCCACTGCAGCTGTGAACACAATGATCAATTGTTCTCACAATCGCAGTTATTTTGATTAACAAAAATTGATAAATTTATTTAGCAACAAATATAATCTTGTTGCTATGCAAGTTGTAAGCATTTTTTTTAGCAATCACTGCTATATGCTCCAAATACATTTTTTTACTTTACTCGGTTAAAGAGCATTTAATGGCATTGAGAGACCTCTCCTCTGTATTTATGTGTTATCAGAGAATCGCCAGGAACAAGGTAGATGCTCAGTAAAATTAACCAGATAAAATTAATTTTACCAAGAAAGTTTTTTACATTCCTTTAATGTTTGTCTTATTTGGGAGAGGTGTGTGTGTCTGCTTACTTTTTATAAACAGATCACACAATTTTCTGACTAACTGTTGGACATGAATTTAATTTTTCTTAGCAATAAATTCTAACACCTTTTATTCTTATGTTTGCTATCTGGGGAAAATATGAACCAGCTCATTTGCATAAATCATCAATTAATATAATGTACTATCCCTTACACTCACACTTTGCTCGGTATTTCAAGATGATATAAGAAATATATACTGTATATATATATAGATTGTTAAAAAATTCGACCTACAGATTTAGAGCAGAGATAATAGGCACCATTAGAACAAATCACCATAGAACAAACCCTGTTTAGTCAGTGAAAACAGCAATAATAGTAATTTCTTAATACAAATAACAATAAAATTAATTTGGCAATTTTAAAATGAACAGTATTTAACAAAATGTTTATAACTCTTTATTTTTTCTGAATTTCTTGACACAAGAAATTTGTTCGATTGTACATATAATTAACAATTGTATTTCTGAATATTGAAACATGTACATTACTTTCCCAATCAGATACTTTATATAATATTAATTTTAAATTCATCTCTTTTGTCAAATATTAGTAATTATAACTTTATCTCTTGATTGTATTTCTATACCAAGAAAATATTTGTCTGTATTAAATTAAGGTATTGAGGATAAAAATTAATGTAAGGTTTAAAATTTTCTTGCTTACCAAAAATGTTAATATACTTTATATAACGAAAAATGTAATATTTTCAGGATTATCTGTGAAGCTATTTTCATGATAATCTAAATAAATTAGCAGACAGTTGCTAGCTGAACCACCCTGTAGCAAACTTTTAACCTGTTGATAATAATTACCTTTATAGTACATATAATTATATTTTAGAGCAAACCTAGTGAGAGAACTAAAGCTATATCATAATTAATATTTTTAAATAAATAATTTTTATGTAATTTTACTAGTATTTTTATCATATCTATATCAATAGTGTTAAAAAGATCTTCAAAATCTTAATCATACACTGAAGAAATCTTTCATCTTTAATTTGTTCAAAAAGTTCTTTACAACTTTTAAGTATGGCTGTGGTTTTAAGATTATTTATTGATGTATCTTGTAATATTTTATGAAGAATTTTAGCTAATTTGTGGAATTATTTATTATAAACCATTAGTACCAGTTCTAAACTTGATTGGGTTTTTATAAATTTTAATAAGAAATACTCGTGTATGCAAAATTTTTGTATATTTTAACTCTAAAATGTAGATTTGAAATAAGTAATAAAATATGTGCACAATTTTTTAACCTACTTTGATATAAAAAATTACACAGCAAGAGGGTCAAAAATAGACAGTACATAGTCAAACACTCATACAAACAAAAACAAGAAACAAATTTGCACGCCTTGCATTCACGCAAACCGGCAGGACCAACTCCCGCCTTATGACTGAATGAATAATGATGTATGGTGATAGGCCTAGGCCAAAGAAGGCCAACCTGCAGCTGCATGCCGCCAATCTTTGATAATTTTGTGGCCCTCGAGATTCATTACAATTTTACAATATTTTCGTTTTTAGATTTTTCTTTTTACCAAATAAATCCAAAAACTGTTTCTATTTTAGCACATTGCTTCTGTTACTGGGAATCAGTTTTATTTCGAAAATGAAATTCATCAAAAATAAATCATGCTCAAACTTAATGGGAAACCCCCCTGGGGTGGATCCTAGCAGGGCATACTTCTTGATGAGAAAATTTTTGGTGATAAAGTTACAACATGGTAACCTTGTAAAATTTAGGGAACTAGCAACCCTTTAAGAACTGGATTTTCCAGTTTTTCCTGATTTGGGCAATGGTCATTTCTTTTTCTGACGGTCAAGACATGTAAGATTTTTCTAGAAAGCTGAAATTGAAGGAATGAGTGGAGTTTTTTTCTTTAAATGAAACAACTGCTGAAAGAATGTTTGTTAGAGAGAAAGGAAGATGCGCTGATAAATTCAATTTGGACGATGTTTTTTTCTCACCATTGCATCTTACAAGTAATAGTTTTTCTGTTTTCTTTGTTGAAGCTCAACGAATAGACATTTTTTTCTCTTGAATGAAAGAGGTAAGAAAGAAATTATTGCTTTGTGAATGAGTGAACCAGTAAAAACATTTTGGTGTGGATGTCCAAAATATGAAAATAATTGTTTGAGAGAAATGCATTAGCATACCTAAAGCATTCATATTGTGTTTTTCCCCGCAACTGCGTTTTAGAAGCAACGGTTTTTCAGTTTTTCCTGTAGAAGCTGTTTTAGAAACAACATTTTCTTCAACAAAACACAACAAATGGTTTTGTTTCTAAATAAAAGGTAAGAAAGTAATGATTGTTTTTTTGCATGAATGAAGGATTGATAGAATCCTGTAACGGATGCCCAAAATTTGAATTTAATTTCTTATTTTTGATTGTATGTTTCCTATGTTGTCTGTTTTAGAAACCACGTCTTTCATCTCTTGACACCCCTTTGAAAACCACATTTTTCCTTCTAGTTTTTGTCTCTGACGCCATTTTGAAAAACGCGATTTTTTACATGGCGCCATTTGGCGAAAAACTTTCGTCACCAAATACAGGAGTGTACAGTGCTAGGATTTTACCAAACCCTTCAATATCAATTACAATACACAAATCGCCCATTGAGATTGATTTGCAAAAACTAAGTGAAAGAGTTGAGAAACAAAGATCTCACTAGTTAAACATTATTGGATCATTGCATTATTATGATGTCTTGGGTTGAATTTTCGAATCGGCCACTTATCCCGCCAAGTGTTTTCTCGCCAAATCGATAAAAGCGCCAAATCAGGTAACGCTTTTGATTTTGTATGAGTAAGGGAGAAGTCGGATCGTGTTGTAGTAGGGTTGCTACTCCAAAACATAACACGCAAAAACACGCCAAATTAGCGATTTTTCATAATTTGGCGGACCAGTGGCTGATTCGACAATTTCACCCCACATCTAATATTAAAATAAATATTTTGAAATGTGACGAGCGGGATTATAGTGCTTTTCCAAAGTGGCCCGCGACGTTAATTAAGTTGATCACCCCTGGCCTAGGCCTATACATGAACGACAGTCATCACGAGTAGCCAGTTGATATATCATCCGAAATTCCCAGTTTTTCGTAGAATACAACAATAAATCACATTTGACTGTTGAAATTATTCGAATCATGATCTTTTTAGGCTAAGTTAAGGCCCCTCAACAGTGGCTGAGGTCTTGCGCATGCCTTAAGACATCCCAGGACATGTTATGCCTGTATATATAGTTGATTATTCTCTACTATAGAGACAGAAATCATAAGAACACTATACATAAATGAAACCTAAGAAAAAGATGCTGGAATTAAAAAAAACATATTAGAACTAAAATAAAATTAATTATGGATGCTGCAGTATTATAAACATTGCTGACTTAGAACAGCTCTTATATGTAAATTAGTTTATTCAAAAGTAGGGGTTAACAAGTACTCTGTCGAGACAATCTTCCCCTTTCTGAAAATAATATCAAGAGAAATACTATTGAAAATGGATAGAAATTCTAAATCCATTACAAGAAAAAGTTAACTTAGATACAATCGCATTCAAAAATGCATTGACCGCACTGAATCTGTTTACAATAAATAAGTTATTGCCAGATTCTGGACGAAAATACAAATTCAAAGCATAGTAGCGCCTGAAATGTAGTACTTAATAAAAATTATAAAATTAATAGTACTAAAATAATTATACAGTACAGTATAAAGAAAAAGACTCCAGTTACTTAAGAGACTCTAAGAGTATATTTACATTTGTCTCTAAAAATATCTGCAGTTCTTTATTACATTTATGAGTGAAAAAAGAATTTTGAGGCATGAATAACCACAAATTTATAATTTCTCGAAATTTACGCCGATTTCAAAAAATTTCTTGACATCAGACGTCTCCTTCTTTATTTTAAAACAATTGTTTGTTTTATTAGTTAAAAACTATTTCTGAATCAGAAAAAAAAGTTACATTCTTCAGAATCGAAATACGTAAAGAATTTCAGTTTCGAATTTTACAGTTGGTCGAAAAAATAGTTGAGTACCGTGACACGTTCAAAAAATGATTGAAAATGGAAAATGACCTTTTTTGAAACGAATAATTTTTTATGATACGCCCCCACAGGATTTTTATTCGCAAGGTTGGTAATTGTATTATTTTCCTTTTTTGATCATGTAATGTATCGCACAGAACGTTCAACCCCCAAATTGGACAAATTAAATTTATGCATTTCAAGCTTGGTGTGTTTTAAGAAAACAGGGTTAGTGACCAATAAAATTTATGCATTTCGACGTTGGTGTGTGTCTTGGAAAAAACAAGGGGCAAGCCAACTTATTGAGACAACATTGTAGTGATATAATCTATATAAGCCAGTAGCAACCTCCACACCATGGTGATCATTTTGGTGTAGTGGTTAAGTTACTCGGTTTCGGACCCAAAGGTCCCGGGTTCTGTCCTACTCGGATAAAAGCGCCACTTCATTTGGTGACCCTAGCTTAACTAAGAAAATCGAAACCTCAACTGATCTGTCGTGGCGCCATCTACCAGCAAAAAAAACGAGTGACCAAAGAAAAAAAATTCGTCAGATAAACATGACGCAACTCATCCAAGAAACTGAATGCTCCCATTAACAACTATATCGTTCTTTCGCCTAACCAACTCTCTGGTAGTGATATAATCTATATAAGCAGTGGTAGTGGTGTGTAGTGATATAATCTATATAAGCTAGTAACAACCTCCGCACTATGGTGGTCATTTTGGTGTAGTGGTTAAGTTAATCGGTTTCGGACCCAAAGGTCCCGGGTTCTGTCCTTACTCGAATAAGTGCGCCCCTTCAACATAAAGCCAACTCT
Source organism: Trichonephila clavata (assembly GCA_019973975.1). Lineage (NCBI taxonomy): Eukaryota > Metazoa > Arthropoda > Arachnida > Araneae > Nephilidae > Trichonephila > Trichonephila clavata. Next base: position 29,930 of record BMAO01030937.1, read on the forward strand.
TTCCAATCTTGGTGTATATGAAAAAACCAGGAGACAACTCAATTTTCACTCAACAGGCAAGTCCAATTTTTGTGTTTTATTTGAGTTTGAACCGTTCGACCAGATGCTGTATCATCGAATGGTTTTGGAGCAACACACGGCGTATCCGATCCCGGCTGGAACCAACTACATTTTGTTGACTGTTCAAAAGATTGTGTTTGATTTGGACATTATCCTCGAAACAATTCTCCCTCAACTCATGGAGAATAGATTTAACCTGGGGAATTTCAGGAAGGTGAAGAGGTATGATCAAAAAGCGTACAAGCTGCTTCCTCCTACCCTGGCTTTTAGTATTCCAAGTAGATCCAAAATGCGCAACACACCTGATGCGCCTTTTGCGACCACCTGAATCTATGGCTCCTGTGTTGATAGCCAGACTTTCAACTGCTTTGGCCTCCCCTCAACCCGTGTACATTCCAGGGCCACCTGTTCGTATCCAATTACCAGATCCACCTGTACAGATGCAGTTATCAGATCCACCTGTGGACCCTGTTCCTCAACCACCTGTGCAAATTCAATTACCAGATCCACCTGTCGACACATTGGAGCCTATAATTCCGGACGACGTTTCGTTTGACAACTTGATGTCGAACGTATTTGGAAAGGTGGTTCCCGAACAGGTGATTCAAGCAACCCCGGCCCACACACAAGAACCCCAGCTGCTTCCGACGGCGTCTTCTCTCTTTGATCAAAAGAATGATCTCGTATAGTTTTGGGATCATTTCGAAGCTGGGTTGTCCATGGAGCAGCAGGAAGCGCCTATAGACCTGACAAAGCCCAGATTGAACAATAGTGTGAGAAAAACAACTGGGTTTAAAGTTGTTGAACCCATAAATCTGTCTTTTGTAAATAATTGTTGTTTGTCTTGTATGTAAATTTTTGTAACGATGTATATATTATTGTAAATAAAAAAAATGTTTTACTTGAAACAAGTTTCATTTTGTCCAAAAAATACCATTCTTAGATCAGAAAGAAAATTGCTTTCGGTATAAAATTTATTGGACCAGTGTCAACATCGCACTACTATTGTTTTTGGAAATCTGTATCGATGGCCTGATCGAGTCGGGTATTACGAGCAAGAGTCTCCTTATACCATAATCCTTAAATTCACCTTTGGTGTGCACGTCCTTCGGTCGTTTAGAAAAACAGTTGTTGTGTTAACGAGTCATTTGAATTTGACGTGGGACAAATAGGTCAAGTTCAGGTTCTTTCAATTTGGTCGTCCCCCATCTCGCCAAGTTTGGGATGATTATCAATCTCACAATTTGGATGCGTATACTTTGGATCTCACACATTACACGCGACTGGCGGAAGTGTACGTGAGTTTGTTGAAGTGTTTGGACGATTGGGAAATGCATCGAGACGAGAACGTACCTTGGCATATGGTGTGTCCCCAACCATGGAAACGGGCTTTGGAAAAACACGGAGCACTCGCATCGGCAGGTTTTGGACGAAGGGATGCCAGTTGACGTCACGTTACTCGAGCATATATAAGACTAGCAGCCAGAATCATTCTCTCTCGGAGTGTATTAAAGCAAAATGTCTCTCTCGAGTCAACTAGCCTTTTTTGCTCATGCCAACGTCTTCCACCCCGATGGCAAGCCACACACACAGTGCCCCTCGAATTATCCATTCCCAGATATGGCAGTGATCCTGAAGTTAGTTGTATCCATGAATTATGCCGGGCTGATTTCCACGCCCAAAGATATTCGATCCAACAACTGTGAAAACGCCCGTCTCCGTCTGGTTCTCCCCATTACCCAACAGTGTACCTTTGGAGTGTTAGCCGTTTTTCGTGAGAGATAAGTTTAGTCAACTGTCCCAAGGAAACATATCTCATGGCGGTCAAAGGACCGGAGCAGCAAAAAATATTTCAAGAGTTGGGACTATTTAGCATGTCCTTGGAGATGTTGCCCAAATTCAAAAATATTTACGAAGGAATCTTTCCCACAACCACCTGCATGATGACGTATACGATCAAGGGGACATATCCCACTACGCCATGATCAAATCTTTCCAATTTGCAAAATACCTACAGCAGTTTAACAACCTGCAGGTGGAATGGAGCTACAAAGTTTCAATTTTGACACAGTAAAAAAATGGACCGAAAAAAGGGGGACTGAGTCGACACAAGAGTCGACTCAGTCCCCCTTTTATCGGTCTCTCAATTTGAAAGAAATTTTTACAAGTGTAATATTTCGCAATCAATCGGCTTCCATAATGATCGAAATTCTTTTTAAAAAATGAATTATTTTAATAAAGCTAACTATATAATTACTTTAAAGTTGCAATGGGAATAACAAAAGTTAACCACAAGATGTCATTTTTTAAGCGCATAGAGTTGTTTTAGTGTTTTTTCATTAAAACTGAAAATGACACGCAAAAGAAACCTTTCAAAATAATGCACTTTCTTAAATATGTTTCATTAATGTAGCTTTAAATGCAATCTTTAGAAAAAAGAAAATTTAATGAGGACAGTAGCACACACAAGAATTTTTAAAGGGGAGGGGGTCCAGAGTCGAAAATCCACTATTCTCGTATCATGCTCCAGTACGCCGCACAATATATTCTTTTGATTTCGTCGATTTTCGGTAACAAAAAAAGTAATAATTGAATGAATAATTAGCAAAAAATACATTGCTGGCCACCGTAAATGCAACACCAAGAAAGACAAGAGCTAGCACAACAAAATTTATTTTGTGGATAACATGTTGACCAAGTATCAAATGATTAAATTTATAGACTTTTGCGAAGTGTGGTTCTTGCCAGAATCAGTAGCCAGAGTAGCCGCAATTGTTGGAGATCACCACTGCCACACGCCTCGGCATTGATTCAAAGAGATTTTGGATGTGTTATTGGGGTACAGCAGACCAAGTAGCTTCCACACGTTGCCAAAGTTGATCTGGTGTGGCAGCTGGGGGTGTAATCTGGGTCAATCGTTGAGCAACCATGGACCACATGTTTCCTATCGGCGAAAGATCCGGAGAGCGAGCCGGCTGGGGAAACAATTCAATCTGGTGATTGACGAAGAATCTTTGGACAATGCGTGCCACGTGTGGTCGCGCATTATCCTGTTGAAATATGGCTGTATCCAAGCCCTGAAGGTAAGGAAGAACAACTGGCTCCAACACCTCGGAGATATAGCGCTGGCTGATTAAAGTACCAGTAATGCATACTAGAGGAATGCGAGAGTGATGTCCAATACCGCCCCATACCATAATACCCAGTGCAGGACCAGTGTGGCGGTGCATAACGCAGTTGTTCAGCAGCCTCTCTCCACGGTGTCTCCAGACTCTAATCCGACCATCGTGGTGTTGCAGACAGATGCGTGACTCGTCAGTAAAGACAACTTCATTCCATTCTGCTGCCCACATCCTTCTTTCATCGCACCATTGGCAGCGGAGACGTCTGTAGTTCTGCGTCAAGGGTAGGCCAAGCAATAGACGTCTTGCGGACAGACCACTCTGCTGTAAATGGCGTCGAATGGTACGCGCAGACACTGAATGATGCGTTACAGATTCAATGTGCTGCGTTACGGTTCGTGATGTGACTGAGCGATCCGTCACTGCCATGTGCACAATTTGCCTGTCCTCACGTAAAGTGGTGCACTGAGGTGGATGCGATCGACCATGTCAGTCCGTCGTACCCTACTGCATCTAATGGTCACATATCTGCATTAGTTGTTTGGTTTCGTCCAACACGACTACCGATTTCCCTGAAAGATAATCGACAATCTCGGCATGCCACTATCCTTCCTCTGTCGAACTCGGATACTTGATCAAAAGCTGATCGCTGTTTTTTCCGAGACATAACTGATCGTTTTTTGAAAAAACCACAAGAAAAACACAATTGCCGAACTTGAAACCGTCGAATTCTCCAAGCCTTAAATAGCGCTTTGAGGTGGCGCTACAGGCGTGCGTGATGCGTGTCTGCGCTGAAATTCTAATAATTTGCATATCTCACCTCCGCTAATGCATGTTGTAAATTTCATGTTATTTGCGTGCTTTCTTCAGGATGTTGCATTTACAGTGGCCAGCAGTGTAGTAAAATTAATTATTAATAACATATCCTTCATAAGTTTTACGTACTATATACATAGGTCGATAGTGTCAATCGAAAAAAAAATCAAAGGCTTTGGGGGAGGTGGGTCCGGGATCCCCAGGACTCCCCCGTTGTGTGCGCCACTGAAAGAGGACCACCTAATTCAAATACAATTTTATATGTTGTCTTATTATAGAGATATAAATAGCTTAAAACAAATTTCATCGTAAAGAGATCCCCATTTTGGATGTTACAAACTTTTTTAAAAAATTCAAATGGTAAACAATGCAAAATGATGAAAAAGTCAAGATAAATATTAAAAAATTTTGAAGCTGAGAAAGAAAATTTTTTATTTAATTCTTTTGCATTAAAACATTTATTATATTCTGGCAAAACAAATCATGAGAATTTACTTTTTCATTCTAACTCACAAACTCAGTTATATTATTTAGGTTAACTTACTAAACCATGTATCAATCAAAACAAGTAACTCATTCATATTTTAAAAATTATAATTTGAAAAACGTTTCTAAATAATTCGTACTAAATATATTTGAGTGCAAAAAACACAATTTTTCCCCATGAAAAGAAACCCAACACCAAAAGCTTTTAGCAGGAATTGTCGCCATTTTTTTTACAGAACATCCGTCTTGTCAATGGATGCGTCCGCTCTTGGAAGCTTGAAAGTTACATCCGAAACGAACAAGATAGAGAAATTCTCATTAAATTCATTTTACACACAAAATAAATACAATTATAGTTGTCAACAGTATTTTTGTATTCGTACAAACAAAATAATTTTATTATCAACATGATCGAAGAATAAATAAATTTGCATGCGAATCTGAAAAAGGGGCTTGGTGAAGAGAAATTGCTAGATAATCTAATCTAGCTGATCTTATGCTCTGAATGAATGAGAAAATATCAAATCACACGAGGGCTTTTGGTGACGGACCTCGTAATTTTGAACCATAGTCAAGTGACGAAGACAATTGATCTGGCACCCCTCTGTCCTAACTATTACATCACATCAACGGGAGGACGTTTGAGCTCTCGACAGATTTAATGAGTATCACTCCCCTACACGGCAGGTATTCAGCGGTAGTGGGCTTGAACACACGACACGCCGGCCACGAGTCCGTTCCCTTGACCACTATGCTACCGCTGCCTTCTCTAAACTCTTCAGTGTCATCAAGACTTGAACCATAGGATCGACTACACAAACCATGAGTTGGTTAGCTCAAACGTCCTCCCGTGAGTGTGGTAGTTAGGAAAGGGGGGTGCCATCTCAGGTGTCGTCCGCGTCACTTGACCATGGTTCAAAATTACGCGGACCGTCCCCAAAAGCCCTCGTGTAGCTGAACAGTGGGACGTTAATATTCACTCACTCACTTTACGACCAAAGAGCTAGATATGTCCAGAATAAAACATTAAAATGAAAAAATATTTCACTCTTATATCTAAAGTCTTATCAAAAATCAGAGCACAAAATAACTTACAATACATTAGTAACTGTATCTCTTCTTTTTTTTAAGAAAATCAACAATAAAATTAATTATGAGCATTCTTCTTTATACATTCTTTAAAATAAAAGACCATTATTAGTGACCGTTAGGTATCCGAAATTAGTAATTTCCGTTAATTACTTTAGCTTCGGCAACCCTACTAACTATGTACGAGTAGTAAACTATTACTATTTGACGCTTGGCTGTTATTCGGATAGTACGTACGATTACTGGTTATTGTTTTCGAGACGAAAGCAAGGTTTATATTTATTTATTTAAATTTTTTGTAAAAAGGTGGTAATTATTAGATGGGGCTTACGGAAAAAAAAGTTAAAATGATGAAGATACCGTTTGAAAAGAGGAAAGAATCCGCATGATGTAAAGAAACGTACATGGTTTGGCAAAAGCCGTTTCAGTAATTTTAGAATGTGTTTAATGCATTTTTAAGAAGCTGAATCATTCAGGAATTTGTTCATAAAGATTTAAAAGTTTCAATTTTTCTCCTTCGAACATCTATTTATTCTTTTAGAATATTCTTAATTTTCTATTTTTCAATAGTTTAAAAGAAAATTCCATTTTTGTCGTTCGGATACCCTTTTTTTTCTTTTTAGGATGCCCTTAATTTTTTCTACTTTTAGGAGCTGAATCTTTCGTTAATTTGTTCTCAACGTCTAAAATTTTTTTTCCTCCATCGAACTTTGAATCCTTCTTTTCGGAATGTTCTTCAATCCCTACTTTTCGAAAGTTAAAAACAAGGTATCAATCATTGGCATGGCCAAGTAATTTTAGCGCGTTTTTCACATGTTGTATTTTACAATAATGCAACTAATGAACTTTTTACTAACAGAAAGTAGTGTACTGTACCACTCCTCTAAATGTACTACTATTGACCTGAAAAGAAATAATGACACAAATCTGTATCAGCACTATAAAAAAGCAAAAAACTAGCGAAATTCAGAAAATTTTGTAGGAAAATTCGGGAAAACTATGGGAAAATTTAAATATGATTCGGCTCATCTAGGACACAAATGCGACCAAATGCCGAAAAACCCGAAGTCAATTGGTTGCTTATTGGCTGAGAAAAAGGTGCGACAAAATATGGAACGAAGACGAAATTTGCGTCCTAATAGCGCTTTTGTTCCACTACGTGAAAAACGCGCTAAAAACCACCTGAAAAGGTGGTTTTTTTAAATATTCACCAAATTGTGATCCGCCAAATTATGACTGGTCCGCCAAATCATGAAAAATGGCTAATTTGGCGCGTTTTTGAGTGTTGTTTTGGAGTAGCAACCCTACTACAACACCGATCCGACTTCTCCCTCACTGATACAAAAATCCAAAGGGTTACCAATTTGGAGCTTTAATCGATTTGGCGAGAAAACACTTGGCGGGATAAGTGGCTGATTCGACAATTCAACCATTACTTAGTACATTTACTTTTAAATAAAGACCGAGAATAAAAACTGATAACATTTTAATTAAATTTTCTTATCCTAATTAAGTACAAATATTGCTATATCATTATCACAACAAAATCCGAAAGAAAAACTGCCGTAAAATACATTTTTCATAAAAATGGCAAATTATAATTTTCCAGTTTTAATTACAGTTTTATGAATTAAGACTCAACTTCACCTGGTTGAAGTATTAGCTCTTTGTATAAGGAATTGTGAAAATTAGGACATTTACTTTCATAGAAATCCAACCGCTCTAAACATGTATTCAAAGAAAAAAAATCAACAGCCGAAGTAATTTTTCTCTCAAAATTCTTTTACCCCCCACATTGCTTATAGGTACAATAACATGCATTTTGCACACGTCTTTGTTACATCAGACAGTCAACGACAGTACATTTGAAGTAACTCTACAGATTAGAAAAGTTTTCCTCGATTAAATTGAAAAATATTAAAATCTACTTTTACTTTCCCCTCCTTATTTGAGTCCACAGAAAAATGAAAATACATTTTGCCTGAATGTTAAGTTGAAATATGTTTAGTTTAGTTTGATTAAGAATAGTTAAATTAGAGTTGATTAATTCTAATAGCAAAATAGTGAAAAAATGCAGCAGAAGATAAAATATTTACTATATATAATACAAATCACCCAAAACTATTTTTAAAAAAAAGAAATCCAACATTCTTAGCAAAATTAGTAAAAACTTGCCTATTTTTTGCACTTTAGGTACATTAAATCTGCAGCTAACTCTAAATTTGTTTTCATGAAGAGTTCCCACTGATTGGTATGGAAAATGTGTTTATGATTCAAAATATAATCATGGACGGCTGACTTCAAATCTTCATCTTGGTGCGTATCAGCCAGAATCAAGAGATCGCAACAATTGTCTTCAGAAAGGTTATCTTTCAAGAAGAAAGAACATTCATTCTTCAAACTGAGAATCTCGTACTTGTCGGCGGCAACGTACAGATTGCAGGCATTGTCCCACTGGAGGTCCTGTAATGTGGCAGTGTATATGTACAGCAGCATTCTTTGGACAGTGTCATCGTCCAAATCTTCGATGGTTACACATTCGTTGTTTTTTTCCCTCATGTCGGTGGTGAACATTGCCTTAAACACTGGAGAACGAGCACCGAGGATGAATTTATGGGCATTGAATAATCCGGTTTTTGTCTTCAGTTTCGTGTCACACAACAGATTCTCTGTGTATGAAAATTCCAGATTTTCTTTCAGAATTCTTGTTGGATCTAAGAACACCTTTTTTGATTTCAAATTATTACTAGTTATATTTCCTTCCTGAATCGAAGAAAGGCACCCATAGCTAGCTTTTTCTATTTCTTCCAACATGTTACCAGTGGCAGTATCGCACTCGCAATACAATTGCAAAACATCGTTGGGAAGATATCGATTCTTATTCTTCATCAACTGTTCCTTTGAAAAGGTTAAAATAAATGATGCAGTTTTAATATGTTGATCGAACGTGATTTCATCATCGAGACATTCTGTTCTATCTCCTGAAGAGTCTACAAGATATAGGCGAAAAGTTGAAATTTTTAACTGATCGTTAGCATAGACTTCTACACAAACGAATCTTTCACTATTTTGTCCTCTGATAGAAGAAAGTTTTAATGTTATCATGGATTGATCTGAAGTTGGGGCGATTTCACATAGGCTTTCCCGAAAAGAGCTGAATTGTTTGATATTCCACACGAATGACTTCCGTTCAACTCCTATTCGAGTCCGAGCGCAACAATGTCCATAATTTGTTTCTTCGTTATCATGCCACATTCGACATCGAGCTGTTAGGACATTTCCTGGGAGATAATCTTTTCTTCTTATTTGCAATACTTCATCACGCTCCACGAAACGATCTGCATACCATTTTTTTCCTCTAGCAAATGATTGTTTAACGGTGTTGGTCTTCATTAAAACTGAATCATCAGTTGCGAGGAATGAAAGTTCGAAATTAATAACAACATTCTGCGGCCCTTTACAATCCTCCTCTCTCCTGATATAAAAAGAAATGAACTCCTTCGTTTTTTCTTCATCTCCTTCTGGGTATAATAGTAATCTCCACTTGTTCTTTCCCATTGTGTCCACAACGAAGACAGGACTCGAAATGGCTTCACCGATCTTTAGCCAAGAATAACTGAAATTTTCAATGATCCACGTGAAAGTAAAACACCTGTTTTCGCTTAAGATTTCACAATCCATTTTCGAAAATCTCTGAATGCAACACTCCTTCGCCAGCTGAATCAGCTAAAAGAGAGAAGTCAGGTATAACCGAAACTTACGAGATAGAGCAAATTGTTACGCCCCTTTTATTCACTAGAAGGAGCAACTTCACGAGAAGAAGGTTAAGCCAGAAGTTTCTCTTCACTACTATTGGTCTCTTTCTGCTCAGATCTCCCAGAGGGAGAAGCTATGAGAAAGATGAGAAGTACAGCTATGTCAGTGAACTTCAATCTCTTTATGACGAAAGGAGGTCATGAGAGAAACACTAAAAAGTCAAAGTCCCTCCTTTGTATTTATCAGTGAAATGCCAAGGTATCGGTTTGGTAAGATAAATCATTCAAGATAATTCCCCGCTTGTTCAATAATTCAACAAAGAGGAATGTATGAAAACTGATTTAAACTTCTACATCCAATTTTTTTTAAAATGAATGTCTTCATTTTATAAAACTGAAGATTAACTTTAAAATATTCGTAGTATTTTCTGAAAAAATTTCGTTAAGGTCTGAATCATTTCTAGAAGTAGCAGACATGCAATATCACTTTTGCATTTTTCCTAATATTTCAATATTATTTTCTTGCGAATAATTTATTGTATAAATAATATATATCAAAATATAGTGCTATGCTTTCAGAAATATATGTGGCCGCGGTAGCCTAGTGGTCAAGTAACAGACTCATGGCTGGAGTGTCATGAGTTCGTTCCCAGTATTGTTAAAGCCCCACTGTGTAGAGACACGATGCACGTTAAATCTGTCGAGAGCCTAAACCTCCTCCTGTAAGTGTGATGTGTTAGTTAGGAGAAGAGGTGCCAGCTCAGGTGTCGTTCTCTTCACTTGAGCATGGCTCAAAATTACGAGGTCCTCCACCAAAAGCCTTAGAGTAGCTGAACAGTGTGATGTTAATATTCACTCACTCATTCCGATATATATATATAGAAGAAATATGTGTCAGTTTGTGTGCAAATTATTGTATTCTTTGTTAAAATCTTACCATAAAATTCAAATATAGTTAATAAGTATCTATAATTACATAGAATGGTTTTGGTTTAATATTCAATGCTCTTTTATAACTTATTTAGAAATACTTAAAATGTTTTCCCCAAGTTTATAATTTTATGAGCCGATATCAGAGAGATACAATTTCGAAATATATTTCTTTTTATACCCATATAACGTAAATATCAGAATAAAAAAAATTTAAACGCAAGAATTATTTTTTTTTTAAAAATTCAAGCTCTCCAAAAGGTTATCTAAACAATTCATAGACGTAAAGAAGATTGAGAGTCTGCTGTCTGAATTTCGTCACACTATTGAGGCTATACCAGGGCTACTGCTGACAGAACTCGTAATTTTGCACCATGATTAAGTGACGAGGACGACATCTGAGCTGGCACCCCTTCTCCTAACTTCCCCACCACACATCAACGTGAGGATGTTTGAGCCTCGACAGATTTAACGTGCATGAGCCTCTGTGCTCAGTGGGTCTTTAGCGGTATAAGGCTTAAACTCTTGACACACCAGAAAGAGACACAAGGGCTATTCACAACGGGCATGTTAATTTTTTCCCATAGTCAAGTGATGAGGTCGATTTCTCAGTTGGCACTCCACTCTCCGAACTTTCCCACCACGCCAACTTGGGGACTTTGTGATATGTTAGATTTAATGCGAATCAAACCCTCTGCACGGCAGATCTTCAGTTTAACCAGAACTCAAACCTGAGATTCCACAAAGCTAGCCATGAGTGCGTGGCTACGATCACTACACTACCGCCGTCAATTTATGTATATCATGTCAAAACAATAAAGCTTTTCTGGTTTTTATAGAGTGGCCACGGTAGCCAAGTGGTCAGGCTATCGGATTATGGCTGGCGTTCGAGCCCAGTACCACTGAAGACCCGCCACGTAGGGGAGCGATGCATGTTAAATCTGTCGAGAGCTCAAACGTCCTCCCGTTGGTCTGGTGTGGTAGTTAGGAGAGGGGTCAGGTGTCGTCCTCGGCACTTGACTATGGTTCACAATTACGAGGTCCTTCGCCAAAAAGCCCTCGTGTAGCTGAATAGTGCTACGTTAATATTCACTCATTGGTTTTCATAGAACTCTTACACGCGACCTCAATTCCTTCTCTTCTATATTATTCAATGTTACACTAAAAATAGTATACGACTCAGAATATGAAAATATTTAATTCTGGTTTAATTGCTACTTGTTTCTGAAGGACTTGTGGCTACAGTAGCCTATTGGTTATGGTCAAGAACTCAAGGTCAGTATGTCACGAGTTGGGGCCAGAGAGCCAATGAAGACACGTCACGTGGGGGGGGGCTGATGTGCAAGCCTTCACGTTGACATGGTGTGTAAGTTGGGAGATTGTCTGCCAACTCAGGTGTCACTTGACAACGGTTCAAAAATTATGAGTCCCGTTCCCACTAACATTTGCGTTGCTTTGAATTGCGACATCAATAAGCATTCCTTCTCTCTACCCAGTTACGGATTCGAGTATTGATGTTACCATTGAAGTGGTTGATGCCATGAAAAAATTAGACTATATTTAACTATTTACAATTATTTTATCTTAGTTTTTGAAGTAAAAACTTCTTTAGCGGAGTTGGGCACTTTTTGGAAGGGGAAAATCTAATGGGTTCGCGTCCCGACATGCTCTGACTGGCGCACGCGCAGTGTGCTGTGCGCCTTAGACACTATTTAGATGGATGAAATCTCGTGCGTTAGCGTCACCGACATGCTTATAGCAGTATATCTGTAGCTATACAGCTGACGTATAGTGCTGTGTATATCTTATAAGTGAAATTCAATGGATTTAGGGGAAAGTTCAATGTGTACATACTGTGCATTGCTCGTTGCGATTCCGAGAATGGGCAATACATGTTTATGATTGCCGTTTATATTTCGCCTGGAAGATCTATGAGACAGATACAACAATTTTTATTCAAAAATTTGATGATTTATACAAAAGAAGGTTCTGAAATACTCGAAAAAAGATTTGGCCAAAAATATGATAAGATGCCGATGATTTTAAGTGGAGACTTCAATATTAACTTTGCATATGATAAAAATCTACCACTAATTGAATTTCTAAATGAAACAATTAATTTAAATATGTCCAATGATCGAATGCTCAGTACTACAAAATATAAAACGACAATCGATGCGGTTTTTACGCGATACTTAGATAAATTTGAATCAAATATTTTCCTTTCTTACTTTAGTTACCATAAGCCTATTGTATCTTTTTTAGAAAAAAATAAAATAATTGAAAGTACAAAAAGTCTAAGTATTGTTTAAATTAATGATGACAATGATGCAAACAATTAAAATTTTGTTAAAAATCAAGTACATTGAAATTTAAGTAAATACTAATACTGTCCATAAATAATATGATTGTATATTGATTGTTATTTCAATTGTATTGTATTTATATTTTGCCATGATCTTGTATAGTCCGTAATATATTTGAATAATAAAAAAAACCCATATAAACATGCATTGTTGCTCGGAGTGTCAATAGATGTGAAAACCAGATTGATGTTAATAATTTTAATTCAAACATTATGAAATTTGAAATTTTAATACTAAAAGCTCTTAAGTTTTCGCTTCTATCGGCAGTCTTTATAACTGCCAATTTTTTTGTTTAGCTTTTAGAAATGGAAAATATAATGTTATCTATATTGAGTTAATAGCCTTTGTTGCTCCATATCCCACATAAATTTAACTGTAACTGACATCTATATTTGTGTCCGGATACGATTTCAAACAGTGCAATACTCAACAGTTGTTTCGCCTGAGGCTAAAAGTGACGGGAAAACCAAAGATGAGGGATATTTGGGGAATTTCAGTTGTGTGATTTGGTAAACATCTGCGCGGAATATTAGGTCAGATCTTTTCCTAGTGAGGGGGTGTATACGTGCTCTTTTGTTGATGTAGAAACCTGGATGGCATGCGATGCAGAAGACTCTGGATTTCAAATGCCGAAAGATGATGAGATTGTGACTTCCATGCAAGAAAAGTCCGACCCTGTCGAAGATGAAACGAATGAAGAGGACAACAACAACAACGAAAGTAGCAAGGGTCCATCAAATACTGACGCGTTTGTTGCATTTAGAGACAACTATGGAGTGGTACGTACAACAATCAGAGTGCTGTCCTACTCAACTACTGCTGCTCAAGAGAATCAGAGACCTTGCAGCGAAAACACGAAGGTATACAATGGTACAACGAAAAATAAGTGATTATTTTCCGCAAAAAAGTTAAAATAACAACATTTTGCACCTATTTTTGCTTTTTCTTCAAGCACGTTTCCCACATGTGATGATTTTCAATATTCGTATAGTGTCCGTGTTCATATACTGCATGGATCGCATTCGGTTTTCGGTTATCCGAACAATCGCGTATCCGAAAGGTGTCCGGTCCCAATTAATTCGGATAAACGACATTCTACTGTATATTTGTTCAGCTTTTCTTTTTTTAAATTACTCAATGTTTATAACAAAGCAAAAGAAAAAAAAACTTACAAGAAAAGAAGCAACAATTACTCGGTTTGAGAGACGAAAATCTTTCAGTGTATTTTGTATACTATCCTAGAAGAGATAAGACAATGTTTAGATAAAATTTATCACTTATCAGAAATAAACCCTCTGTTTTCAAATAGTTCATCAATTAGGAATAAATTTTGATTTATCACAATTTTTACCAATAATTTTAGGTTTTTACGTATTATCTCAACCGTAATGGCGACATTATGCGAAACGAAGCACATTGTTGCCGATTCAGTGCGCATGACACATGCGGAGTCGGGTTTGCCAACATGGCACTATATCTGGAACTTTGGTATTGTTATGATAGTAAGTAAGTACCGAATTTTCTTAAATGGATTTCTTCAGTGAAAAATAAATGAATTTGATTTTAATGCACGACGCAATCTGGTCATTGTCAACGAACCTGATAATTTTGAATTACGGACAAATGACGAGGATGACCACCTGAGCTAGTATATCTCCCTTCCAAACCCGCACTACGCGAAAGAGTGAAGAATAACCTTACAATTCATAAGAGGTCTTCTGTAAAATCTTCTACTGGTTTCTTAATTATTTCTCGTTTTTTTTTTCAGCTGCTTTTTGACAATTTTCAAAGTATTAAAATATTAAGCAGCCTCTTCTGTTGTAGGTATTAAAAATATGCAGTTTTCAGAAACAAATATTGAGGAAATATGGGTCATTTTTCTCAAAATGTTGCACATTATTGGCTGTTAAAAATCTTGCTTACCAAATGTATTGAAATTTTATGGTCTCTGTTGTGACATCTCGCGATTTTGTTTCTTTTTCCTAGATGACAATAAAATATTTCAAATAACTTATAAGGATCTCGCCTCCTCTCCTAAAGGTGTGAGTGAGCGAGTGAATATTAACGTCGCACTGTTTAGCAACACGAGGGCTTTTGGCGACGGTCCTCGTAATTTTGAACCATGGTCAAGTGACGTGGACTGCACCTGAGCTGACAACCCCCTCTCCTAACTACCACACCACTCCAATGGGAGGATGTTTGAGCTCTCGACAGATTTAACGTGCATCGCTCCCCTACACGGTGGGTTTTTAGTGGTACTGGGATCGAACTCATGACACGCTAGCCATGATCCGATGCTTAGACCTCTTGGCTACCCCTAAAGGTGTGGGAAAAGGGGAAGGAAGACTATCCATATTCAAAATCCCTAAATTTTTTTATTGCACAAACCACAACACAAGTTCGATCAATCAAAGCTAAGAAATGCACTCAATTAACCTATATGAAGACAACGAGGTACGCGAAATATGAGAAGAGTTTAATTGCTTGTAACACTTACTTCAATTCAATTACTCTGACTTCCTAAATATAATCTAATTTAAAGCTTAAGTGACAGATCGTCACCACAATTATTACAACTATCAATTATTATCTGCGTCACACTTTAAATTTGATTAAGGGTGTCCGGCACGTCCATAGGAGCGAGCCCATGTTAAATTGCGTAAGTTTATGTACCTTTTTCTCAGAAACTACTTACTTCACATGAATAAAATTTTTACAGCATATTATATGTACTATTAATAACACTTTAACGATGAAGTTTGGGTTTTTATTAAAAATTAAACTAATTATATGATTTTTTTAAAAATTGTCCAATTTTTTTGCTTTAAAATTTAGTTTAAAAAATTTAAATCTAAAGAAGTTTGCTAGATATATCTAATTCCCTCCATTAAAAAGTTTAAACATATTAAAGGTCTGCTCACCGAAAATTTGAGGATTATATGATAAGTAGTTTTTGAGAAAAAGATACAAAAAGTGAGAAATATTACATTTTGAGAAAAAAGGCTTTAAAGTAAAAATTTGTAATTTTTGATCATTTACTTTTTTTAGTACATTCCAGAAGCATATATTCTTTACCATCCGCTCCTACAAAAGGCTCTTCAAATTTTCTTATTTTTTAATTATTTTTAACAATTTAGCCTCTGTTTTGTCATCTCAAAATGCTTTCGTTCGGCTACGCGAATCCTACGTGCATCCATTTTTTGAAGCATGGCGCACAGTTATGGCTTGGTTCTATATTATGATGTTTTAAGATCATTAATTTTTCTACATCACTCATATTGAACTGCGCAATAGCCATATTTACCTCAATTTTAGCGTTTTTAATCCTACAAATGTAGGTTTTTGAATCACTGACCATATGGTGTTATTAATTGACTCATATGAACAAAAGGCGTGTACCCATACACTTGGGGATATTCCCAATACACTCTTAATTTTTCCACTTGAACATCCTATGGATTTGCGCTCATCAGAAAGTTATGCAAGGGAAAACACAAGTGCTCTTAGCAGAGATCATTTGATGCTCCTCAAGGAGTAACTTTATTTTAAAATGGAATAAAAATACTTCTAAGTATCGTATTTCCTCATATCGTATATCATTTTAAAGATAAATATTTGGACTCTTTGAAAATATAAAAAAGTAAAACTCGATACATTTTCGAAAATTCATGTGCCGGACCATTACTGCTCCGCTAGCAGTCTATTCTAGATCTCTCGTTCTAACCTGAAGGCCTAGATTTTATATAGCAGTCTTAATTTGCATGCTCATGTTCTCTTCTTTGGAGGAAGCGTTCTAATAACCTAATGCTTAAGGACCAAAAATTCCCCAAGAGGACAGTTAGTAAGAAGATCGCGGTTAGAGCCATCTCAAACTTATATAGTGAAAATCGTTTAACACGAAACTGAGAGGACTGAAATATTTTTTCGTGTTTCAGAGGATATTGCATAAAAAATCATACATTCAACAAAGTTATGTTTATTAGAGTGCATTTTATATATATATATATAAGCATGTATTTAATAAAAATCAATGAAACAAAAACATTCAAAATGAAGTTTAACCCAAAATGTTCAAGGTTTTAAAATTGAAATATTTATTGATTTTTTAAAAAATAATTTATGTTTTTCTTTGCATTGTCCTTTTAAACTTCAAACTGTCAACACATTGTTCGATGTCAACCGTTTTGTTATTCATTTCACCATTGGAATGTTCGTCTAAGTAACACTTCGCATACTTTTCAAGATGTCACTCGTTTCGAGAGACGTGGGATCAGAAGCTGCAATATTCATCTCATTTTTGTCGTCAGAATCTGAATCAATGATATTTTTTAACTTTGGAACAACAAACTCAAAAATGTCTTTATTTGCCATAATTGGGGCTGTACGCACATTACCATTATCTACTGCAATGAATTCTTCCGATGCTGAATCTGCGTGGCTGATGTTTTCCGTAATTTGTTCATTCCTAGAAGGGATATCTTTTGGTGTTAAGCGATTTTCGTTTCGTGTCAAGAGAAAATTATATAAAAAAACAGGTCAACAAAGAAATTTTTATTTTAGTTACTTTTTACTAAATAGTTACAATTAATAGAAATATATATATTTATATGACAGAATCACAATATTCCTTCCATCCTCAGTGATTCGACAACCCAGGGTGGGCCATGGCCTGCTCAAGAATTCTTTTCCACATCAGCCCTCTTCCTGCTAGTGTTCTCCAATTCTTAGTTCTCAAAACTAGGAAATGTTTTCTTGGCCCCTAATCCATCTAAGATTTTGCCTGCCTTTTCTCCGTGTGCCAATTGGCTGTGCATTGAAGACTTTTTCAGTGGTACGGTCTGTGTGTGTGTGTGTGTGTGTGTGTGTGTGTGTGTGTGTGTGTGTGTGTGTGTGTGTGTGTGTGTGGTGTGTGTGTGTGTGTGTGTGTGTGTGTGTGTGTGTGTGTGTGTGTGTGTGTGTGCGTCCATTCTGACAACGTAACCTGCCCATTTAATTCGTTGTATTTTGATGAAGTTAACGATATTATATTCTTTATATGAGTGATAGAACTGAAATATATTTTTTAAAATTTATTTTAGTGTCTGTTCATCAGAACTGAACCTTTTTCAGTACTAATAAATACAATAAGATCGCTTAAAAGAGTTATAAGATTTATCAGGTCACGCTGACAATTGATTATTTCAGGTAACATATATATGGTTCTAATTTAATTTTATAAAGCTGTGACGGATCTATACGGTCTTTTACTAACCTCTTCTATTTTTCTTAAGGCAATTTATTTATTTCAACCAATCTTCACCGAGAGCCAGGCGGGATTTATGTAAATAAGATATATTATATAAGTTCGGTTTTAGCGAGTTAAGAGATAGGAAGTGAGAAGTCAAGTGAATTAAAGATCGAGAAGTCGACACTAAGTTGTTGACAAGTCTACATAGCCGGATACATGTGGAGGTACACGAGGAGAAGCGGATTGAAAATAGTGAAATTCATTATTACTATAAATGTGGAGTCTTCACCCATTCTTCCAGCCATTAAAAGGGTCTGAAGATGTCACGAAGGAGCCACCGCAATAAAATATAAGGTCAGTGACTTAGATTAAGAAATCAAGATTATTCGCGTGTGGTATCGTCGTAATTGTGCGCGTTAAAGCTTTCCTAGATTCAGTTGAGAGAGATTCTGTACATTCCGCTAGTATTGATTCCCCACTTCATTACTCCACTCTCAATTATTTATCTTAAAGTGAATTGTGTTGTTTCTAATTTATTTACTGATAAGCATCAATAAATCTGTTTGAATTGCAATTATGTCTTTTGATCATTTAAGTCCGCCTACACATCCAGCCGGATTTTCAGATAGTCAGGAAGGTAATAGTGTAAGAGGTGGCCTTATAGGTCACCACAAAGGTGTCAGAGATATGATAACGGACTCTACGGCAGCCTAGTGGTCACGAACTAGCGGCCTTGTTTCTTAAGAGCTTTAATGTCCCTAAGCATCCGATGTGTTTAAGAAGGAGAGGAGCCTGAAGCACGTTAAATCTACCGATACTGGAAACTACCACAGGCGCTAATGAGAGAAATTGAAATTTGGCGGATTTAACCCTTTTGCACAGCACGTATTCACTGACACTGTATACGAAAGTGCGATATGTCGAGTTCTTGACCATGACCAGTAAGCTCTACAGCTACCGCCGATGTTCATTTGGAATTAACATCGGTAACGAGCGGCCTTGTTTCTCTCAAGAGCTTTAATGTATAATATGAGTACTTTTAACAAGCATTTTAAAATGAAAATGGCTTCAAAGCATTCTTTGGATCAAATACAATTGAAAGGGGATGTCAAGTTCAAATTTAATTTTATGCGTTATAATTAGGGAGATTATACAAAGATTATTCAAATATCAAACAATGCAGAACGATGAAAAGTCGAGATTAATATTCAAAAAAATATAAAACTGAAAGACAGCATTTTTTTCAAATAAATTTTTTCTTTATTATTCTTTTTATTTATATCACTTGCTTTAAAAAAATTTGTTACATTCTGAAAGAACACATAATGACATATTACTTTCTTCCTCTTACTGTCATATACAATTATCAAAAAATTAATGATAAAGATATCATTAAATCAATCATTATGATTAATTTTCATACTCATATTTAAAAAATTATAATTACAAAAATAATTCAAATTGAATGTATTAATGTAATCAATACAGATTTTTTTCTCTCATGAAAAAAACGCTTTTCGTTGGAACTCTTTTTTTTTTTTTTTTTTAGGGAACATACGTTATGTCGTCTCTGTTCTTGGATGGCTTGAAGGCTTCATCTGAAACAAACAAGAAAGAGAAATTTAAATTAAATTTATATTACGAACAAAATTAATACAATTTTTGCATTTATACTAGCCAAAATTACACTGCTGGCCACCGTAAATGCAACACCCTGCTGGGAGCACGCAAATAACATGAAATTTGCAATATGCGTTAGAGGAGGTGAGATATGCAAATGATTAAAATTTCAGCGCAGACACACATCACGCACGCCTGTAGCGCCACCTCAAAGCGCTATTTAAGGCTTGGAGATTTCGACGATTTCAAATTCGGCAATTGTGTTTTTCTTGTGGTTTTTTCAAAAAACGATCAGTTATGTCTCGCAGAAAACATCGATCAGCTTTTGATCAAGTATCCGAGTTCGACAGAGGAAGGATAGTGGCCTACCGAGATTGTGGATTATCTTTCAGGGAAATCGGTAGTCGTGTTGGACGAAACCAAACAACTAATGCAGATATGTGACCGTTAGATGCAGTAGGGTACGACGGACTGACATGGTCGATCGCATCCACCTCAGTGCACCACTTTACGTGAGGACAGGCAAATTGTGCACATGGCAGTGACGGATCGCTCAGTCACATCACGAACCGTAACGCAGCACATTGAATCTGTAACGCATCATTCAGTGTCTGCGCGTACCATTCGATGCCATTTACAGCAGAGTGGTCTGTCCGCAAGACATCCATTGCTTGGTCTACCCTTGACGCAGAACCACAGACGTCTCCGCTGCCAATGGTGCGATGAAAGAAGGATGTTGGCGGCAGAATGGAATGAAGTTGTCTTTACTGACGAGTCACGCATCTGTCTGCAACACCACGATGGTCGGATTCGAGTCTGGAGACACCGTGGAGAGAGGCTGCTGAACAACTGCGTTATGCACCGCCACACTGGTCCTGCACTGGGTATTATGGTATGGGGCGGTATTGGACATCACTCTCGCATTCCTCTAGTATGCATTGCCGGTACTTTAATCAGCCAGCGCTATATCTCCGAGGTGTTGGAGCCAGTTGTTCTTCCTTACTTTCAGGGCTTGGCCACAGCCATATTTCAACAGGATAATGCGCGACCACACGTGGCACGCATTGTCCAAAGATTCTTCGTCAATCACCAGATTGAATTGTTTCCCCAGCCGGCTCGCTCTCCGGATCTTTCGCCGATAGGAAACATGTGGTCCATGGTTGCTCAACGATTGACCCAGATTACACCCCCAGCTGCCCCACCACATCAACTTTATCAACGTGCGGAAGCTGCTTGGTCTGCTGTACCCCAAGAACACATCTAAAGTCTCTTTGAATCAATGCCGAGACGTGTGGCAGCGGTGATCTCCAACAATTGCGGCTACTCTGGCCACTGATTCTGGCAGGAACCACACTTCACAGAAGTCTATAAATTTAATCATTTGATACTTGGTCAACATGTTATCTACAAGATAAATTTTGTTGTGCTATCTCTTGTCTTTCTTGGTGTTGTATTTACGGTGGCCACACACAGCAGTGTATATTATTAACAGGATGGAGGAACAGATCCTTATTTTGGAAAGAATGAAAAAAAGCTTGACTATGTGAAACAGCCAAATAATTTAATCTGGCAGAATCTACATTTTGTTAAACTTGCTCTAGATTAGTGCTCTCCTTACCTTTTACTCGCTGCGGACCGGTCAGCGTTTGATAATTTTTCCACGGCCCACTGAGAAGGGGGACGTTGATTGCTTACATTTTAAATTATTTTTGTTTTATAACTTTAATTTAATTGTATTTTAATATGCCTACAGAATATAAAATGCAGTTACACCAAAAAAAGAATATAAAGCGAAGTATAAAAAGTGATTTTCACGGAAAGTCACACAAATCGGACAGAATTAAACCATAGCAAATAAAAAGGAAATGCTTTAATGTTCCTTAGGTCGATCGATACTTTTTGATCCATGGACCGATATCGGTTCATGGCCCGGAGATAAGAAACCACTGCCTAGATCAGTCCATCCCAAACCTTTTTTTTTACCAAAAAGTTGTCCATGACTCCCAAGTGAAATAACTCTATTTCGATGCTTAAAAGTAAAACTACAAATTTAATTTTGATATCCCGAATGGTAAATATCAAGTAAAAATAAAATATATGTAAAAAAAATAAATAAATAAAGTGGGATATCTGAAAATTTGTTAATGAAAAATTATTACTTTTATTTTAAAAATTAAAGTTACTTTTTTCAATTCCTATTATTAGTTAATAAAATAATTTTCTATACATCCATTCAAGTTCAAATACTTCAAGTTCAAATACACTTTTAAAACGTGTAGTGGTTGACACTTGATTTTAATATAAGTTTTTTTTTTCAAATATTAATTAAATTAAAAAATGAATAAATAGTAACAAACGAAAATACTAGTCCAACAGCATATATAGAAAGGAAACTCGTTTGTGTTGTGTTCCTATTGCGCAATGGATAGCGCGTTTTACTCTAAATATAAAGGTAGTGGGTTCGAATCCCAGGAGGGTTTTCTTACTTCTTGAGAATCTGATTTCCTTTTACAATGCTCTTCTAATAGATTAATTAAATTTGACTGAGTCATACGTACATATTTATATTAATTGTAACTATTCAATAAAAAGTAACTAAAATATAAAATTTTTCTTTCTTGACCTAAGTAGAAGATGACTTAATATATTTTTTATATTACTTGTTTTTATTTCAATTAGATGAGTGAACATGATAGAATAATGTGAAATTAGTTACTCTCAGCTCTATTGGATGCTGCTGTTTTATATGGCCAGGAGACTCGTGTATTGATCGCAAGAGTTCTTTCTTTTCAGAGTTTTCCGTTTTCGATTCTAAAGCTTTTAAATATGTAATTTTTACATATTTTTAGCATTCGTCACATTTTATCTTTATATTTTGGTTTTGTGCATTATTTTTTTTGGTGAGCCTGATGGAAACGGATTGATTTCTTATTTTACCATATGAAACCCCGACAAGTTTAATTGTACGTATTCAGAAATAATTACGTAAGGTACATAACACACAAAGAGTTAATACAATTTATAGTCAACAGTACTTTTTTATCCATAAGGATAATCATATTATTAACCCGATGTCAGAGCATAAATATATATTTCGAAATGAAATCAGAAAAAAAAATGCTAGAGAGAATTTACAAAAATTGTTAACTATGTTTTAGTTGAAGTGGTGTTAGATAATGAAGACGCCTTAAAAGAAAATGTACCGAAGCAGTTTGTGAACACGCTTTCTAAGGATCTCAAAGCACCGCACAGATCTCTTACTGATACATAATGAGCAACAAGATTATTGGATTAAATAAATAAATGAACTGCTGTGCAGAAAAAGGAAATAGAATTCTGGTAAAACATAATATATTCTCTATTGAGATTATATATATAAAAAAAATAAACTGAATTTTTTTAAAAATAATTTAATCTTTAAAACTAAGTATTACTCTATGTTTCATTAAAAATTAAAATCAAGCACAAAATTTATTTCATTGTTTAATTTTATATTACGGTTCATTTTTTTTAGTATTGCAATTCACTGCTCATAGATAAGGTTAATTGGCAGATACGGCAACCCGCAGATAACGATTACTGCGTGTTGACGAAGTTAGATAGCTTATATCTGTGTCTAATATAATTCTAAATTCATGATACAAAGTAAAAGTTTGTTTCCTAGGGTATAAAAAGTCAATTATATGAAAACAAAAACGCATAAAAGGGTAGAAGTTCCCTCAAAGATGCGAAATTGCATTCATCAGTTTAACATACAGAAATACGTCGACTTACACTACCTCGATGTGCACGAACTCGGTGTTACGTGATTTCTAAATCTCGTCGATTCACCTTTTGTGTCTGAGCGCTAACTTTAAAACCAACTTTAAATGGCGTCTGGAAAAAATCGTGTCCTTTTGTAACGGATCTATACGCGTCCTTCTATTAACCTCTAGGGAAATCTTTGGGCTATGAAAAAGAACAACCTAAAGTTCTATACAAGTGTGTTTCCGCGATGTCGAAGTTAGGAGCATGTACGCTGCATTACAGTATAGTTAGTACCAATACGATTTGAAGAGGTCATTTCTGATACAGGAGGACTTACTTCGTACTAATATACAGAATTCTCTGCCTACTTAAGGTATGCAATGATTAAAACCTAGGGTTTTTGAAAGAATAGATTTTTGCCATTTGTCCAAATTAATTCAAACATTACAGTATCTTTACCGTCTCAATAGTGTCCGTAATGAACGTTGGACTTGAAATCTTTTCAACTATCTTCTGCCAAAAATATTCTATGACCCACATGAAACTAAAATATTTCTTTTCACTGATCCTCTGGTTACCCATATGACTCAGTTCCTTCTGTCTCGAGCTAATTTGCTGAAGAAAGCCAAGAAACACTATGTTTTACTGAAAAGCTTCTGATATAGCAAAAACATTTCCTCTGCCAACAAGGCTGTATTTTATTATTCGATATCAGAGGGGAAATTCCGATTTATTCAGAGGGAGTAGAGACTGAAGATCAATTGTATTGTTTTTTATTCTTTTTCCGACCTTTTGCCTTTCTGTTTTCAGTGGATAAGGGATGAAAACAATTTCAAATTGTCGCCGAAACGGATCCACGATAAGCCGAGAAAAATTTCTCTGGTTGAATGACGAAGAGAAATATTTTTATGGCGCGTATGAATACATAATTATAAAACATTAGGATGGGTAAATTCTTTTCGAAACTTCATTCGAAATGAAGCATTTTCCAAAGTTAACTTTACTACATATCTCAACGCATTAATAAATAATTTGTTAAGGGGTACGATTTAAGCAAAAAATTTTAATTTAAGGATATTCAAAAATTTTTTGATTGCCTCCTAGTGTGTATACTATGTAAAACAGATTTGGTGCTCAAAATTTCATAAAAAGCTAGCCATTTTATTTTTTAAAGAAAAAACTTAAAATTTGGGAAGTAATTTTAAAATGCTACTTCTCCTACAAAACTTTACGTACACGCATGAAATTTGATTTACAAGTACGTAAAATTATGCATAACAAAAGTTAGTATGGATTTTGGGATAACGTGATTGGTATTAGTACAATATTTCTTTTTATGAATGCTTATTGAAAATTCCTTTAAAAAATGTACAAATTCTGAGTTCAATTATATTTAAAAAAATAAGTATTCCTTTGATTCAAAAATACATACCAACTTTTGTGACATGTACTATTAGAAATAGGTAAAAAAAAATTCAAACCATTAGGCCCAATTGAAAAAAAGCCTTAGCATTTTTAACGAAGACAAACTAGTTATTTTATTTTTCCGAGATAAGTAAGTTTAAAGTTTTGATTTTCCCTTGGGATGTGAATAAAAACGAACTCAAAAGCTATCATAATTCTATATTTTTTAATTTTGTTGGTTATAGAAATGTATATAAAAATAATTTAAGCTAAAAAAATTAAATTTGATTTTGGATCGATTTTTGTCAATTGAATCGTACTGTATCTCCTGAAAATGTGAAATTTAGAAGCCCAGTGGCTGAGAGGTTAGTGCATCGCGTTACCACACCACACGTCTAAGGTTCAAACCCCGAGCTGGGCAAGGTTGACTAAGCCTTTCATCCCTTAGTGGGTTGATAAAATGAGCCCCAAACTTGCTTTGAAACTTAACACTGGAGGTTTCGCGTCAGACTGACCACCTGACCGGAACCTCTGCTCATGCACCTCAGGGCCCAAGGTCACGAAAACAAGTTGGGCGCAGAAGACCTTGGTCCTCATGGGCTGTTGCGCCACTGAGATAAGTTCAATTGTGAAATTTAAGTGTTATGTTTTAATATTTTGTTGCAATGTTCTTATAATTCTTGATTTTTTTTAAAGAAACGCATAAGTTCTAACTACTAATGCTGTTGAAGCATTTTAAGCCACATCCTCATTGCTTCAGTAATGAATAGATTTTTATTCTGTAACGACTTTATCGCCCGGGATCAAAACAAAAATCAATTAGCGTCATTCATAGGGAAAAGGTAATTATTCAAATATCAGATATTCATTGTAAGTGGTTTGGTTAAAAAATTTTAAGCGAATTAAGGTTACAGAAACAGTTACTACGCAAACGCAACGAAGGAAGACAACTTATGGTAGTTGGAGATTTTAACATAGCCTCTAAGACGCGGCCAAATTGAGCGATTTACATTCAAATATGGGAATTCTTCCATCAGAGCTCCAAACTTCTGTCTACATCACATTCAATGATGTAAGTTGAGTTGGAGATATGTTTCATAAATTTTTGTTAATTTATTTCGTCCTCTACATACAAGTGGATTGAAATACAATTCTAAGTTTTAAAATGGTTACATTTGTCGCGAGCTACCGCTGATTGAGGGTTGTTGGAATCAAGAACATCTACTATAATCAGCGAGTTTTTTATTGTATCTTTTGAAGAACTATTGACTTTAGCTGTATCTAAAGGGTACCCAGTCAGTTTTAGGCTATTTTAAATATTTATAACTAAGGATACTTATCACACACTTAATGCAGAAGTTCAGCTTCATTCCTTGAACCACGAGGTTCCTAATCCATTTTTTTTATCTGGATACACTAACAATTTGAACATAAACTATAAGTTACTCTGTCATCAACAAATCCAGCTGCTATCTTCCCTCGAGAGAGAGAGAGAGAGAGAGAATTCAGTCCACTTTTGAAATATTAGTTTTATTTTTCATATGTCACAGTGTTCCTTTACACCATAGGTTCCCAGCCTTTTTTGAACTGAAGCTCCTTTTCCGAATAAATATTTTGATACCGCCCCCTTTTCTAGTGAATATTTCGATACCACCCCCTCCCTCTCTAAAGCAATAAGAGTTACATAATATAGTCTAAGAGCTAGCAACGTTTTCGAGGTAGAATTTTAGAAAAGCTGGTTCTTTAATATATCTTTCTCTATGTCCTTCCGAACAGCGTGCGGGCTATCTGGCTGCTGGTAAACGTTGCGTTTATTAATGCGCATCATACCTTTACAGGAAAAAATGTTGATTTTTAAATTATTTTAGGAAGAAAATTTTCTTTTTCACTAAATTTAAAACGTTATTAACAACACGAATTTATTAATGCCAGACATTTTCGTTGTTGCAAATAATGTGCCAGACGCTATTTTTTACTAAAAAAAATAATAAATTTCAAACCATTTTAAAATGTCTGTAATTTTAATATTATTTTATTCATACATAAATAAGTACAAATTTAATTTGCCAGACACTAATTCGGTTGCGTTCTTAAGAGCCAGGCCGATTTATTGGTTAGTATAACGCGGTATTATGCATGTCGTTAAAAAGAGACAATGGCAAATTAGGTAGGCGGATGAGAGACAGGAGTACGTTACACTATTTAAAGTATTCGAAAAAACTTTATTTTTATGTCTTCGATGTTGAGTATAATAAAAAATTAATATTTTAATTCTTATTAAAATAATAATAAGTAGTTGATTAAGGGGGTTCACCCATGTGGACGACCTTTTTTTTAAGTATTCTTAGGGAATTTTTTTGGCCACCAGTAAAAAGATAGAACTTTAAGTTTTTCATCATTTATTTATGTGAGAGTTCATGAGAAATAACTTCTCAAAAATGTTTAACAAAAACATTTTATTTGGTTTTAACATCTAGGGGACAATTTACATTCATTTAAAGAGCTAAACAACACAGCCGTCGGCTACATGCCGTGAGCCAGAACACAGACTGACTAAACTATTTCATTTCGAAATCATGCAATTGCATAAAAAAAAAGACAGACAATCAGCGGCTCGCACTACAGGCGCTTCGAACGGATATGAAAAAATAAATAATCCTTGAATAAAAAGAAAAGTTTGAGTGTCAATCATTTCGGCCGGCGGGAAAGAAGAAAAAGAGTGATACTTCCTTTCCTTCTTCAAATCCCACAACTCGGCCGTCCTGACATGTCGCTGTCCTCAGCGAACGCGAGTATAAAAACAATTTAGAACGGAAGCATCCTGTAATGCTTACAATCAAATTACATTCAAAAATAACACTGACATAAAAATACACTATGAAGCAATTTGAAAAGAAATACAATAAATCACAAATGATAAACACTTCAAATTATAAAAAAAAAAGTTCACAAATTAAACACTTAAAAATAAATGCACAGTAGAAGTATGTGGAAGTATGAGCCATAAAAATAACACACGTAGAAAAATGCCAAAGGAAAATTACTAAGGGAACAAAAAAAAAAATGCCTATCCAAAAGGTTTCATTAGGTCGACAGCTGTTGTCGTTTGGTTTGGGCCTGCATGATTCCCTATCTTGGATACCTCGTATCTTCCTTTGCCGTTGACCTGAGTCACTTCATATGGTCCGAAAAATTTGGGTCTAAGCTTTAGACCAGTTCCAAACTGAGTTCGTTGGATGGCCACGATGTCACCGATCTTGTATTCGGTAGCTTCCTTACACTTCTTGTTGTGCTGCTTCCTATTTTCGTCTTGGATTTTGAGAATGTTTTTAACAGCTTCTGATCTAAGCTTGTTTCTTTGATCGTTGAATTCTTTGAACATCTCTTCGATAAGGATTTCTCTTATGGCGATGTCTTCGCTGCTTCTCATCTTTACACCTGTCAGAAGTTCGAATGGTGTAAACTTAGTGCTACGACAGATGGTGTCATTCAAAATTCTTTGTGCTTCTGGCACGTGCTTGAACCACTTCGTGGGGTCTTCAAGGGTAAGCTTGGTCAGTGCTGGAATTAGGGTTCTATGAACTCGTTCGACTTGACCATTCCCACGTGGTACTCCTGTTGCAATTTGCAGATGCAGGATATTTTCTTTTTCACAGTACTCTTTGAAGCTGTTCGATGTGAACGCTGCTCCTCTGTCGGTGATTATCCGGACTGGGTTTCCAAATGTTTTCTGTTGGAGTCTAAGTTTCTCCAACGCGTCTTCAGCGGATACGGACTTCGTAGGATAGAGCCACACGAATTTCGAAAACGCATCTACGACAGTCAGAATATGCTGATAATTCTTGTTTGTCGAGGGCATTGGTCCTATGAAGTCTACATGGTAGGTGTGGAGAGGGGTATCTTCTTTGGGAATTGGATGCAACATCCCCTCTTTCTTGCCGGTTTTCTTGTTTGCAAGGATGCATGGTATACAATGCGCTATTGTGTTTTCCACTTTAGACTGCAATTTCGGAATGTAAAACTCTTGCTTCACAATATCTGTTGTTTTGGCGACTGCAAAATGTCCTTTCTCGTCTTGCTCTTCTTTCTTCGAAATGTTGAAAATCCAATCTGGAGATTCTGGTTTCACCTTTTCTTCATGAAAAGGACAGGGAGCATGGGCGAGGAATGCTGACCCAATGATTGCCTCAAACTTAAGAGCTGCGCTGGGGACAACTTGAAAGTCTAGACGGCAAACGTGTCCGTCTATCTCCGCAACATGTCTGAAGGATCCAAGTGTTTTAACTTGTCCCTGACCAAGTCCGGTCAGGACCGTTGATTCTCTCCAAAGTTTAGTTTTTGGATTCATCCTCTTGTAGACGTCAAAACGTATGAGGTTGCGTACACTGCCTGTATCCAATAAGGCTGTGACGACAAAGTCTCCTATCTTGACCTGTCTTGTAAACTTCTGCAAATCTACATCTGGATATTCTATTGCTTCTTCTGGTACTTCATTGACGATGTGAACAGGATGCGTGTCAGAGTGCGTGTTGATCTCATTCCCTTGACTTCTTCTTAATTCGGGACATGCATTTCTTAGGTGGTCAGGAGAATCGCACTCATAGCAACGAAAATTCTTCTGTCCAGAAGTCTTGCTTTGGGCTGGCATGGAACCTCTGCCTCCCGGTTCAGTCTTTGTTTGACGTTTATCGTAGAATCTCGTGTGATTCTCTGTAGATCTACCATGGTTGTCATTATATTTTCCACGGTTGTCTCTAAACCTTGCATGGTTGTCGCTAAGTTTTCTGCGATTATCTTGGAACCTTGATTTGTCGTTATGACTGGGACGACTCTCATTCTGTTTCCTACCGTGGTGGTTATTTCTTAAGCTATCTTTTAAGCTTTCAAATTCGTCGAATTTATTGGCGAGTTCTTCAGGCTGTTTCAATTCGAGCCACTCTCCAAAAAAATGATCTTTAATATCCTCAGGAGCTTTTGCCTTTATTCGCTCAGCAATAAGTAGGTTTACTAAGCCTTCAAAAGTGGTTATCTCTAGAGTAGAAATCCATTCCCTAAAGTAGCAACTTAATTCGTGGGCGAAACTACGCCAAGTCTTTTCAGGGTCCTTTTGATGTCTGTAAAATAGAGTTTTAAGTTTTTCTGCAGACAACTTGTACTTTTTCAAAACCAGCTCCTTAACATAGTCGTAGTTATTCGCGTTTTCAGCTGTCTCCCTCGCCAACATGTTAGAGATCTCCGGAGGCATCACATGGAGTAGGTAAACTACCCATTCTTCTCTTGGTACTCTGGCCATCTCAGCTCGCCTCTCAAAGTTGACGAGAAAAAGACTCATCTCATCTTTCTTCTCATCAAACTTAGGCGTGATTTGTGCCAAAGGGATCTTATGATGAACCTCCTCAGTTCTTCCAGGGGGCGTCGTGGCTGCTGGGGCTGCCTGCAATTCTAAACGTCGGATCTCTAAACGTTGTAATTCAATTTGCCGCTGCTCAGCCTCAGCTTCACGTTCAAGTCGTCGCTGCTCAGCTTCACGTTCAAGTCGTTGCTGCTCAGCTTCACGTTCAAGTCGTTGCCGCTCAGCTTCATGTTCAAGTTGCTGACGCTCAGCTTCTGCTTCTTCAAGTCTTTCTCCGATTATTCTATCCAACATAATTCGGACTGCCTCTTCGTTAAAATTCTTACTTTCAAGAATTATGTGCTTAATGTCGGGAACTCTGCTGTTCGGTGGAACATTTTCACCGAGTTCTTCACAGACGTTCACCAGATCCGCCTTTTTACCTTTCGCTAAAAATGCCATTACGAAAGAGTTCGGTACTTAATGAGGCACTAGTAATAATTAGCTTCTAAAAAATTATCAATACTGACTTTTATAATTGGAAAAAAACAAAAAGAAATCCAATACTAACATTCAAAGACACTACCTTTATATTGAAAAATAATATCTACCATAACAAACAAGAACTATGCACTGTTATGCACACCACTGGTGTTTATAATCTTTTTAATTACACCCTAACAACTTTTAAGATTTAAAAAAAAAACAAGGTTAAATTTAGACTGCGCGTTAGGCAATGACTTCATGCACAAGTCAGTGAATTTTATCCTTTCAAACACAATTAGAATTTAATTGGCTCATACCTCGTTAAAGAGATATTAATCACAAATATGTTATACGTAATATGATTATGTTCACTTTTCAACAATATGCACGTGCAATGTAGTACCAACACAATAGTCACAATGCTTACCTAGTACTGCACTATCAAACAGTGTGGATCACAAGATTTACTCAACTCTGGTACTATACCAACAGCTAACACTTACTATAAAGATTTTTCATTCTTATTTGACAAGATAAATCATAATTTATTCATAAACACTGGTTTTAAATCACAACTGTGGACCTAGTTTCGGTTTTAAAAAAAAGAAAATCTACTTTCGTTTTCAAAAGAAATAAAATCTACTTTCGTTTTTTAAAAGAAAGAAAATGTACTTTTTTCTGTTATCAAATAACCTGAAATTAGCATTCTAAGCATTTCTTAACACACACAATGATTAAGAATAACTGAACTCACTTGAAAAGGAATTAAATCCTATTAGCACAAAACATTACACAGTACTGTAATACTTTAAAAAAAACCAAAAATATCAATAAAATTACTAAATCTATACTAAAATTGATCAAATTCAACCGAAACTTGCATGAAAAGAATTATATCATATTATCACAAAATATATAACACTGTAATGTAATACTTTCAAAAACATCAATACTATTACCAAATCTATTCTAAAATTGATCAAATAAAAATATCAATAATCGAAACAACAATACTGATCAAGTTAACGATTTGAAATTATTCACTTTTCACAACTAAAAAAGCATAGCACCATAAATCAAAATTTGGTGAAAATCAAAACAGTACTTATCTTGACTCTTCAGGTAGTCCACTCTTGAAATATACACCGGACACTGGTGAAAACGAAACACGAGATTGTCACTGACGAAACACGAGACTGTCACTGACGCAATACAGCAAGATCACTGAACTTTTTGAGTCCACTAGGCAGGACTATAGATGAACACGCACAAAAGCGAAACGGTGCCGGACAAAAAACCAGACGAGGAAACTGCAGGGCCGGAGCGAGAATGAAGCCCGAAACGAAACTGGAATCCGGAACACTGGAACCCGAACGAAACTGGAATCCGCAACACTGGAGCCCGGAACACAACTGGAATCCGCAAAACTGGAGCCCGGAACAATACTGGAATCCGCAAAACTGGAGCCCGGAACAATACTGGAATCCGCAAAACTGGAGCCCGGAACAAAATCGTAACGGCTTCCTAAAAGCCGAGAGACAGTTGGCTGTTTTTTTCTCACGCAAGCATGTCAGAGCCGACAAACTAATCTGCGGGGATTTCCCTAAATTTCAATCCCGGCTACGAACCCCCAATCTGTGAGAGTTCATGAGAAATAACTTCTCAAAAATGTTTAACAAAAACATTTTATTTGGTTTTAACATCTAGGGGACAATTTACATTCATTTAAAGAGCTAAACAACACAGCCGTCGGCTACATGCCGTGAGCCAGAACACAGACTGACTAAACTATTTCATTTCGAAATCATGCAATTGCATAAAAAAAAAGACAGCCAATCAGCGGCTCGCACTACATGCGCTTCGAACGGATATGAAAAAATAAATAATCCTTGAATAAAAAGAAAAGTTTGAGTGTCAATCATTTCGGCCGGCGGGAAAGAAGAAAAAGAGTGATACTTCCTTTCCTTCTTCAAATCCCACATTTATATGTATTTTAAGAGTATGTATATAAATTTTTAGCTAAAAATATCCAATAGAACGTGAGTTATAGCTCTCTGAACACATCCTCCTCGAAAAAAACGAACGCTCACTTTCACCACGATTCCGGCTAATTGGCTTATATGAAATTTTAAAAAACTAACAATGTTTTAATCTATAAGCTTAAATGCACAGAATGGACTATACTCAATTGAAAATACCAAAAATTGGATTTTTGGTAGACCTCTGAAGAAAAATTTTCGAATTTCATGGGGTTTTTCTGTTATAAAAAATAGAAATATTTTGAATTTTGGAATGATCGTGGCCCATTTCGTGCGTATATATGTGCTGAGTCTACCCTATAAATTTGAAGCCTTTCGGTCAAACTGTTCTTTAGATATGATGGAGGAAAGTTTGAAAAACATAGTTTGAGAAAAAGGCGTTTTAAGTTTCAAGTCTGATTAAATTACAATGAAATCTTAACTTAGCACTACGAACAGCTGCTTTTATAGCACCTGCTTCTTTAAATTAATAATTATTTTAAATCTTTTATTTTGGACTCTTCGATATGCCGCGTCCCCCACGTATGGTTATGATGCCCCCCCCCCCCCAATAGGCATACCCCACAGTTTGAAAAACGCTGGGTTAGAACATAAATATTTTTTTTCACCTGCCGAGTCTTTTTTTTTTTTAATTTCCATTTTCAGAAAAACTATACAATTGTTTATATTATGGTTAGAAAATTGCCGACGAACGTTTTCGCTTTTACAGGGTTGCAGCTTAATCTTTTCGACGCCACATCTAGAAATGGGATCTAGAATTAGTCGTCAAATCTGGAAATGGTATATGCAATTAGACGCGAAATCTGGAAAAGGTACAATGAATTGGTCAGCAAATCTGGAAAAGGTACAATAAATTAGTCGCAAAATCTGGAAATAGTTTTTTCTGATGTCCTGATCAAGACAATGGAACAAAATTATGAAATTATTGTATTGTCATCGGTCCTTGACAAGTGTGCAAAATTTCGAATTAATCTGACCTTTTTATGTGGGTGAAAATCGAGTTCAAAGATTCCGTTACATACAAGTGAAACTTATAAAAGCGTGTTAAAACTGATTTCATGAATGGATGTTTTGGAATAAAAAGAACCGACAAACCATTCTTGAGGATACCAATTGATCTTACACTGGAGAAGACTATCAATGCCGAAGTGGCTAGACGCCTCAGTGGTTTTGCACATCTTACTAATTCCATAGCTGCCCGTCAACGCTGGATCAAAAGTTACAGTATTATAGCTGCTGTAATCTCTCACGTTCTCGATGTTTGTGGATTGAAGCAATTACAAGACGTGTCTACGGATTTGCAACCAAATCGAACCAAAATTTATGGCAAAAAAAAAAAAAAATCGCTGATTTCATTGAAATTTTTCAGAAGAATATTAATCCATTTGATTAAAATTTAGACAAAGATAGTTTATATAACATTGCAACTGCCAAGCCTGTACCTCAAAATTTAGCGAACTTTTTGCTGGACATTAAGAAAAATGTTGAAGATTTACGGAAACAGTTCATTACTGAATGTGCTGAAAATCAGGATAGATTTGATAAGCCAATAAAAAAAAACAAGTGCTTAATTTTGTTAGTGCTCCAAAGAAGAAAAACTAACTTTTGGTAACAAAGTTATTGAGCTAAGAATGCAACGAGATCTGTTTGGTCGACTCTTGGGTATATCTATGACCAACAAAGTCGATATTGAAAAAGTACTGGGATTTCCACTAACGCCGATACCAACATCGATGTATCATGCAGATGGTAGTATTTTTAAAACAGATAAAGCACAATTGATAAAAGTTTTCGAGAAAAAAAGTTAGCAAGGCCAATCAGCATTCCTTATTTTTTAATGTTAGCATTTTAGGCGTTTTCTTCATGTTACACCTCATGAAAGAAGAACCTCAAACTTTCGATGGCATATCAAAAAAATTCCTTAAAATAATTCCACAGGCTAAATCATCTCGCATTTACATTGTGTTTGATCGGTATATTTCACACCTTCCATAAAAGATTGCGAGCGTTGAAGTCCTTGTCTTAGTAAAATTTATGCTGTCACCTAATAACAAGTTAACCTCATTAAATTTAGTAAAATCAGTTAAATCTGGTTTCCACTACATCATTTTTAGCGCGTTTTTCACGTAGTGGAACAAAAGCGCTATTAGGACGCAACTTTTGTCTGCGCCTTCGTTCCATATTTTGTCGTACCTTTTTCTCAGCCAATAAGCAACCACTTGACCTCGGGTTTTCGGCATTGGGTCGCATTTGTGCCCTAGATGAGCATAATCATATTTAAATTTTCCCCTAGTTTTCCCGAATTTTCCTACAAATTTCCTGAATTTCGCTAGTTTTGCTTTTTTATAGTGCTGATACAGATGTGTGTCATTATTTCTTTTCAGCTCAATAGTAGTACATTTAGAGGAGTGGTACAGTACTACTTTCTGCTAGTAAAAAGTTCATTAGTTGCATTATTGTAAAATACAACATGTGGAAAACGCGCTAAAATTACTTGGCCATGCCAATGATGGATATCTTGTTTTAAAGATTAAAGTCACAAATTGTTTTAATGAGAGCCACAATCTTAATCCCCCATTTACATCTTATGGGCCCCCAAATTATATTTTAGCTGGCGTGGACCCTTTGTAGGTCGTTATGGACCCCTAGGGGTCTATATAGACCATTTTGGGAATCACTGCTCTACTATGTTTCCACGCAATAACAGGGTGCGATTACACCCCAGCATTTTTTTAAAAAGGTAAAATAAGGCCCATCAAGCTGCTCGAAAAATCTGTCGAGTATTAGTTAGCATGTCAAGAGATTATAACTGACGATGAAGATAAACTTGAACGTTCATTTGCCACATTGGAAAAATTTATATGTCACATGTATGGGTGCCTAACTCTTCAAATGTAAATGATGTTCGCTTCTATCTATTTTCCAAAACGTATCAATCGAAAAAACCCGAAGATAATTTCGAAAAGAAATGTCGAAGTTTCAATTCATCGAGCTTACCACCATGTAAAAAGCTGAATTATATCAGCATTTATTGCAAGTGCGATATGTGAAAAAGTTTTGGAGAAATGCTCATTTAAAAAATCCTTTATCTTTATCACCGTTATATTCCGGGTGGATCATTAATGATGATAAGTATGATTTCTTTGGTTTGCTGGGGAGCAGTTTCCATCATCAGTTGCTGACATTATCATAAAATGTAAAGTATTATTTATAATATGATAATCGAAAGAGTAAATTATTATTTAGACCATGATAACCTAATAATGAATTTTTTTGCTCCAGAACTAACACTACTAGGAAACTAAAACAAAACGCAAGATGATGATAATGATATTGATAATAATGGGAGCAGTGACAATGATGACGACTATGGAGATGCATGAGTTTTTTGTGACACTATTACGGAATGAAAATACATATATCAGGGAAAAATAGATTCTGATTACCTGAACATAATATGTATAAGTAGTAATGAGAATTTTGTTATTGTATCAATGGCAATTTTTCCTCTATCTTTTAAAAAAACAATTTATTCCCTTTTGTTAAAAATACTTTAAAGGGGTTCATTCATGTGATGAGTTCAAAAAAAAAATTTTTTTTTCATACATTGCTTCCTTAATATGTCTAGAAGTCTAGGATACGGTGGTAAAGTGATTTTTAAAATTCGAAGTCGTTATAAAGAAGCAGGTGTTATATAGGCAGCTGTTCGTAGCTCTAAGTTTAGATTTTCATTGTGTTTTAATCGGACTCGAAACTTTAAATGCGTTTTTTCTCAAAACTGTGTTTTCAAGCTTTCCTCCATTATATCTCAAGAATGGTTCGACCGAAAGACTTCAAATTTATAGGGTAGACTCAGCATATATATACGCACCAAATGGGCTACGATCATTCCAAAATTCAAAATATTTCTATTTTTTATAACAGAAAAACCCCAGGAAATTCGAAAGTTTTTCTTCAGAGGTCTACCAAAAATCCAATTTTTGGTATTTTCAATTGAGTATAGTCCATTCTGTGCATTTAAGCTTATAGATTAAAACACCGTTAGCTTTTTAAAATTTCAGATAAGCCAATTAGCCGGAATCGTGGTGAAAGTGAGCGTTCGTTTTTTTCGAGGAGGATGTGTTCAGAGAGCTATAACTCACGTTCTATTGGATATTTTTAGCTAAAAATTTATATACATACTCTTAAAATACATATAAATAAATGATGAAAAACTTAAAGTTCTATCTTTTTACTGGTGGCCAAAAAAAATTCCCTAAGAATACTTAAAAAAAGGTCGTCCCACATGGGTGAACCCCCTTAATCAACTACTTATTATTATTTTAATAAGAATTAAAATATTAATTTTTTATTATACTCAACATCGAAGACATAAAAATAAAGTTTTTTCGAATACTTTAAATAGTGTAACGTACTCCTGTCTCTCATCCGCCTACCTAATTTGCCATTGTCTCTTTTTAACGACATGCATAATACCGCGTTATACTAACCAATAAATCGGCCTGGCTCTTAAGAACGCAACCGAATTAGTGTCTGGCAAATTAAATTTGTACTTATTTATGTATGAATAAAATAATATTAAAATTACAGACATTCTAAAATGGTTTGAAATTCATTATTTTTTTTAGTAAAAAATAGCGTCTCGCACATCATTTGCAACGATGAAAATGTCTGGCATTAATAAATTCGTGTTGTTAATAACGTTTTAAATTTAGTGAAAAAGAAAATTTTCTTCCTAAAATAATTTAAAAATCAACATTTTTTCCTGTAAAGGTATGATGCGCATTAATAAACGCAACGTTTACCAGCAGCCAGATAGCCCGCACGCTGTTCGGAAGGACATAGAGAAAGATATATTAAAGAATCAGCTTTTCTAAAATTCTTGTTTTCCTGACGTTGCTAGCTCTCGTACTAATACATGGTGAAAACAAGAGTTAAGTTATAAAAAATACTTTATTAGTAAAATAATTTTTTTCTTCATTTTTTCTAAAACCCCAATTTTTTTACTTGTGATTCTGAAATATCTATTGCCACAAATATATTTAAATGTGTAATATTATATGTTTGAGTCATAGGTAGGATATTGTTGGAATTGAAAGGCTACTGAATTTCTTCTTCATTTAAAAGAGTGAAATAAAAAAAAAGTTTTAGCTTACCTGTTATAAAGGCAGACAGGGGTTTTGAGGATACGAAGTAATTCATAATAAATTATTGCTTTCAAAATAAATATAAATTGACAGTTTCAGCCTTTAAAGAATCATGTCAATTCTTGGTTAACATATTTAATTACGTTTCTTGGATAATATACGTAATGAAATGCAGTGGATGAAACATTTTTCCTACTGCTCACAGACAAAGACAACACGTGCACTACCGAAATTAAAATGCACTAGATTATTCACTTTAATGTAGGTCTGAATGTAGTGTAATCTTTAAGTTTTTCATCCACTTCCCGAACTACCGAAATATGTGAATTTTCGTACATGTGATATAGACATGATTTAAATACATATAATCAACATATGGTCAACAGCTTTAAAGTATACTTTTGTTACTACATAATCAGCGTGTGTTTTTAGTCTTTTTTGATTAATCTGCCCAAGCCCCTCCGAGCCATCTCAACGCCCCCTAATTTTCTCTGGACTGGAAAGCCCCAAACGCCCACATTGAGAACCTATGCTTTACACAAAGAGGTTCTCCAATCAAACAATTGGAGGTAATTTCCCCTTGAGGATTAGAGAAGTGCGCGAGGAGAATCCGTTTCACATTAAAAAAATACGCTCTTAATACGTTCGCCGACACCTGGCTTGTCTCTCACATGATGCCACACTAATTTATATTATTTTTTGGTGTATTTAATCTATTTAGAGTACAAAAATGCACTGAATATATCGACTTGAGCTTTAGCTTGTTCAGAAATCGTCAGGTTAACATACTTTGTACCAGCAAATAGAGAGACATATTCCACTTTGTCCACATCAGTTTCAGGTTGATTTTAGGTTTATAATTTTACAACAGTTTTAAAAGAACATTTTTAGAAATAATAATATAAGAGGTTTACATTTCAGCGCCAATTAGAAAAGGCATTATTTCCCCATTTAGATGTACTTTTTCAATAGAGAACAATAAACTTGCCTGCATTTTAAAAGGAATAAAAATCCAGAATATATATATATATGAATAGAAAGCAGAAATTTTAAGACTGAACAGAAGTTTTCTTATTTTACACAATTATATACTAATGTTCTTTTTACTATACTTAATTTAAAGCAATACGAATAATAGTTAAATAAAGTTATAAATTTTTCCATATAGTTTCTCAAAGTTTTTCCTCCTTTACTTAAAAACATTTGTAATCTTTTCTTTAAATGAGCTCTATGCATCTGATGAATAGAGTATTAACTCAATATTCCTTTGAAAATCCAATTCATTAATTCATTCAGATTAATTAAGTCTCTCCACAGAATTTTAAGCATGAAATTCAACCAGACATAAAGGAGAGTTTAATATCTTTAAGGATAAGAATAACATTCGAAATAGAAGAGATATTATTTTGTTATTTTTATATTATATGACATGGAATCAGATAATAATATGTATGTAAACCCTCATAAATGATATCGGCATAAATTTTTATTTAATAAGGCAATAAGAAAAATTAAGCTTTTTTGACAGTGCGTATGAGTCTCCCCTAAAAACTAAAAAGTAAGCTACAAGAAAAATGGTTCTGTGTTTTAAATGTCTCTCATTGTCTATGTAATAACGACCAAGTTATTTCATACCATCTTCTTACCTTTACAAAGAACTATGTTTAGTAGATTATTGGAAACAAAATCCCTTACAGATCTGTAAAATACACATGTTGGTAAAAATAGAAAAAATTTTAACTTCGAGTGTTAATTATTTATGTAGAATTTAAGAAATTATCTATTCAAAAGTTTTTAAAAAATATCTCGGTGCAAAAGATTACATGAATATTAAAAAAATAATAGCATTTTCTTTAATTAGTATACCACATTATATTTTCGTCAAAAAATATTAACAGTAGAATGAATTTTTCTTTCAAATTTTAATAATAAATAACCTGGCTTCAACCATATCTACTTAACATTTAAATCCCACATTTAAATCCAGTTAAAATAGTCAATGGGAATTTTTATATTTGTAAGCGTGAAAAACTAGAGCGTAAAATATTAGTCTTTTATGTGCAATTAAGAAACAGCAGAATATATATATATATATGTAATATGGCGATGTTGTAATAGATACTTTATATGAGATTGGTGAGGCATAATAAATATTATCCAAGAGGCAGTCATGGGGTTATTCAAATCTGTTTATTCCACATCTTGAGCACATATAAACATGTTAAACATAAAGCATGAAATGGACAACACAGAACGAAGAAAACGAATGCACAATGAGCTGCAGCCGGCTACATGTTGCAGAAAATACAGAAGCGAAAAAGGAACGGTCTCCAGGAATCTCGGCATTTATAGGCCGCTCAAATCACATGATCTGAGTGGGTGGATAGGTGTAGTTTAAAATACTCTCGTTAGGCGGTGGGCTAATTTATTATTAAAATGTGGGTCCTGAAGGGATGGACCAGATAATTAAAAGATATTTAAAAGGATTATATTACTGGGAATTATTACATATATATATATATATATATATTCTGCTGTTTCTTAATTGAATCTAGAATGCAAAAGCTTGAAAACGAAAGGAAAAAATACATTTTTCCAATTTTAATTTAGATCTGCTGATTAGTTTATTTCCATTAAACATAGCTAGTTTAGTCCATGAATTCACATACAAAGGATTATCAGGTTAAAGCTATTTGCTGTAAACAATTTTACCATATGGTTTCTAAAAATATTTTCTGTCTATATTTAATAGATATTTAAAGAGTATATCCATAATAATACCTATAATGTTTTTAGGAAAAACACAAAAGCTTACTTATTCTTCCAACGTTTGGTACATTAAATCAGCAGCTAACTGCAAATTCGTTTTCATGAAGAGTTTCCATTCCTTAGTTTTGAAGATGCCTCTTTGGGTCAAAATAAACTCTACCGTGCTTAATTTCAACTCTTTGTCGTGGTGCATATCCGAGAGTATCAAGAGATCGAGAGCATTATCCGAAGAGAGGTGATCCTTCAAGAAGGAAGAGCCCTCACTCTTCTAACTGATAATCACTTCAAACTGAGGGAGTTCGTGGCAAAGTAAAATTAATTTGGGGGAGGGGGAGCGTGGACAACTTGAAGAATTAGCGAAAGGTTTGATATATAAAGTAAAATATTTGTAACCGAATTCATTTATTATTAAAGTTAAAATAAATTACCGTAAAATCCTGCGCATAACTCG
Source organism: Trichonephila clavata (assembly GCA_019973975.1). Lineage (NCBI taxonomy): Eukaryota > Metazoa > Arthropoda > Arachnida > Araneae > Nephilidae > Trichonephila > Trichonephila clavata. Next base: position 70,776 of record BMAO01030937.1, read on the forward strand.
CACCGATACTTTCAGGATGGATTTTATTATTTTTAGATATATTTTTGCCGTATAGCACGCACTGGGATCTTGGCTATATGGTTGTCGATCGAATTGGCGTAACCCCCCCCCCACATGTATTTGTTATCTATGTGCTTGTGGTTGGGATAGGGGAGGGCTTGCACACTAAAATATCAGTCCCTCCATGTTATTCCTATGGGGTAGGAAATTTTCTAACATGCCACTTTTTTGGAGACTAATGCTTGGGGACTGATATTTGGGGGATCGGTAACAACTGATGTTATAAACCCCTTGGATCCCATAGGTGCATCCCCCCTCCACAGCTTTTTTGCCAATATTTCGTAACTCGAGCCTCACAGTCCATTCGGACCTGGCTCATTCGATCCCTCGCTGTCTGCTCTTCCAGTTATTATAATTTCATGTTCATAGCGCTATATTTCTTCCAACTACATAGTACTTACAACTACTTCCAACACATGTACTCTACATAGCCGTCGAGCCGCAAGTCCTCTCGTGTGGTTGGTGGAAGGGAAAGAGAGGTGGAAAACCCCTGACCACTCCCAGGGTGTTCTCCTTCAAAATTGGGGTGGAACCGAGCCAAAACGTACTGTCACCTGTATGGTGCTCAAAGCAACGGCTAACGACAGGCGTACAATATAGCCCGATGCCATGATGAATTTCGTGGGCCTCGATCTGACTTCGTCAGACAGGTGGCATTAGCAACAACAACAACAAGACTATTTGTATCATACTTAAGCTACCATAATCCTCTTGTAACTCACATGTCTACTGAACTCCAACCAATGGACGTGAATTAAATAGTAAATATCAATATGTATACGTTGCATGCTAAAAATTGTCCATTTTTTAATTATGTAGAAGTAATTTTATTATGATATTTAAATAAACTTTATTTAACTAGATAATGCGTTATAATAAAACTTTCAATGTACTAAATAACTTTTTTTCTTTTATTAGTTTCGTTTTTTCTACAAACGTAGGATAACGCGAAGGATAAAATTTTTAGAAAGATTTTTATCTTGTTACGCCAAAGAAGTATAACTTCTTACGTGCGTACATAAATACACACACACTTTTTTTCCCATCAGTATTAGAAATCAAACAAAAAATTCATGTTATTGTTGAAACTTCTATTCCAGACATTTTTGAAATGAAAACTTCTTTATACGTATATAGCGGCGTTGGGCACTTTTTGGCAGGGGAAAATCTTATGGGTTCGCGTCACCGACATGCTCTGACTGGCGCATGCGCAGTGTGCTGTTCGCCTTAGAAAATTTTTGGATGGGTGAAATCTTGTGCGTTCGCGTCACTGACATGCTTAAAGCAGTATATCTGTAGCTATACAGCTGACGTATAGTGCTGTGTATATCTTATAAGTGAAATTGAATTGACTTAGTGAAAAATTCAATGTGTATATACTGTGCATTGCTTGTTGTGATTCCGAGAATGGGCAATACATATTAATGGTTGCCGTTTACATTTCGCCTGAAAAATCTATGAGACGGATACAACAATTTTTATTCGAAAATTTGATGGTTTATACAAAAGAGAAGGTTCTGATATATTCGAAAAAAGGTTTGGCGAAAAATATGATAATGTACCGATGATTTTAAGTGGAGACTTCAATATCAACTTTGCAGATGATAAAAATCTACCACTAATTGAATTTCTAAATGAAACACTTAATTTAAATATGTTCAATGATCGAAAACTCAGTACTACAAAATATAAAACGACGATCGATGCGGTTTTTACGCGATAGAAAAATTTGAATCAAACATTTTCTTTCTTACTTTAGTTACCATAAGCCTATTGTATCTTTTTTAGAACAAAATGAAATAATTGAAAGTATGAAAAGTCTTAAGTATTGTTGAAATTAATGATGACAATGATTCAAACAATTAAAATAATGGTAAAAATCAAGTACAGTGAAATTTAAGTAAATACAAATATTATCCATAAATAATATGATTGCATATTAATTGTTATATTTCAATTGAATTGTATTTATATTTTGTCGTGATCTTGCACATCCCGTAATATATTTGAAAAATAAAAAACCATATAAAAAACATGCATTTGCTCGGAGTGTCAATAAATGTGAAAACCAGATTGATGTTGATAATTTTAATTCAAACATAATGAAATTTCAAATTTTAATATTAAAAGTTCTAAGTTTTCACAGATAAGGTAACCATAGAAATGATCACTTAGTGTCAACGAAGTTTGGCTGTATATGCTATCTCTGAGAGTGAGAGAGAATATTAACGTCGCACTGATTAGCAACACGAGGGCTTTTGGCGACGGTCCGCGTAATTTTGAACCATGGTCAAGTGACGCGGATGATACCTGAGCTGGCATCCCCTCTCATAACTACCACACCACACCAACGGGAGGACATTTGATCTCTCGACAGATCTAACGTGCATCGCTCCCCTACACGGCAGATCTTTAGTGGTACTAGGATCGAACTCATGACACGCTAGCCATGATCCGATGCCTAGACCACTCGGCCACCGCGGCCACATGCTATCTCTGAGATAAAAAGTAAATTGAGAAATGAAAAGTAATTATTTGTTTTTCTGGGTAAAATTTTAGATTACACACTAACGCGTACTATTCTGAAAGGTGCAGAATTGGATCAATTATTTTAATATACATAAAAAGTCAAGAATTTATTATTTTACATTCATATTTATGTTTTAATTTACTAATGGTTTATATGGTAACTCGAAGATAAGAAATATATTTCTCATAATAATTCTATTTCCCATTCATTAAACAGTTTCTGATTGCTAGTTTTTAACAAATTCTCTGAAGTTGAGTTGATAAGTCCGTAAAATCTATTTGGTTCTTTTGAACATATAATAAACGCATTTGAATGATTAGAATAAATCAGCGTCTCTCAAACTGTGGGACGCTCCCCCTAGGGGGGTGTGATGACCCTACAAGGTGAGCGCGAGCATATCGAAAATAAAAGTTTCAAAAAAATTAATTTACTGGAATGAATCAAAACAAAATATTTTCTGACATTATGCTCGTCTGTGCACTTGTTGGGGCTTCATTATCGTCGAATAATCGCTTACGACTTAAAAATTTATCCATGTTTTTGTTAATCTACTGCCGTAAATACTTAATACTGTGAATTAAAATTAAAGCGTAAATTATAAATGTGCATTCAAGATTCGGTAGCTATAGAGGTATAAACTCGATTAAGGGGGTCCGGCACATGAATTTTTGTAAAATGATCGATTTTGACTTTTTTATATTTTTGAAAAGATCAAACATTTCTGCTTAAAATGATATATGGAAATACAATAATTAGAAGTATTTTTATTTTATTTTAAAAGAAAGCCACTTTCTTTGACGCGTGACAGGTGCACCTCGAGGAGCACCTGTCTTTCATCATGCTTAATGTTTTGATAACAGCGCGATTTGTTTTGTCCACAATTAGTATAACATTTTTTTTACACATAAATAAAACGATTTTTCTTTGAAGAAAGGAAAAGACAACTCAGCACAGTTATTATTTTTTTTCGTTTGGTTTGTTGTAAAAGGGGATTATTTTTGCTTGAACTTGCTAATTGTGAATTCTAATTTATTTATCCAGATTTTTTTTCTGTTTAATCCACGTTTTACATTAAATTATTTATCAGTATTTTATTAACGACAAAATTATGGGGAGATCTAAGAAAATATTTAAAAAACTCAAAAATGTGGGCGTTCAAAAAATGATTGCTCAAAATGTTCCAGCTATCTCATCAGACAGCACAGAAACTGTTATTCAAAGTGCTTCAACACGAAAACTTATTTCAAACAACATTTTATATGAAGATATGGAAGGAAGAAATGAAAAAAAATGTTTTAATAGAATTGAATTTATTGAATAAAGCTTTATTGAACTTTGCTGTTTGTAAAAACTGGCCATTCCATCTCATTGGAGGCTTTTAAAAGAGTTGGAATTGTGTAATTGTGTATTATATGGAACTTTGTTGTAGTTTTTGAGCAAAAAAACATGGTTTCCATACGTCAACTAAATTGAAAAATAAAAATAAACTTTTCCACTCAAATATCAGATTGGTATTTGCTTTCAGATCTATTGGAAGAGGTCGTTCAACTGCAGAAGCATTCTGTGAACTTATGAACTTGCCATCTCCACCTGAAAAATTCCGTACTTATACAGAATTGCTGTTAGACTCTTCTAAATTTACCTGTGAAAAAATCAATGAGAAATTCTGTTGAGGAGGCAACACGAATAGAAGGTAGACGAGACATTGCTGTTGCCTTAGATGGTTCATGGCAGAAAAGAGGATACCAGTCCCTCAAGAGTATTGTTGCAGCTACGAGTGTTGATACTGGAAAAGTTATTGACTTTGAAGTGTTTTCGAAACATTGTCGGTGCAAACTGCATTTAATTCTGTTCATGAAACATCATGTATTGCCAACTATAGTGGAACAAGTGGAGACATGGAAGTGAAAGGCGTAACGGCGATATTTGAAAGATCTGAAGCTCATTATGGCATTCTTTACACAAAATATATGGGCGATGGAGATTTAAGAGGTTTTTCATCAATACTTGCCCTGAATCCTTATGACACTCAAGTGGAAAAATTAGAGTGCGTTGGACATATTCTAAAGCGTATGGGTACCCCATCTTTTGAATCTCAAAAGAAAAAACAGAGGAAAAAAATTAATTGATGGAAGAAGCCTAAGGGACGACATTTAATTTCCAAAATTCAGAGGTATTATGGTATGACCATTAGAAACAACAATATCAATGATTTACACAACATGAAAACTGCTGTTTGGGCTGTTTATTTCCATCTTTTGTCTACAAATGAGAACCCTCAATATGGATTGTGTCTCTCGGGTACAAATTCATGGTGCAAGTTTCAGAAAGCAAAAGCTGAATTTAACGAAAAGCATTATGACCATAAAAAACATATCCATGTGCCATCTTCCCTCATGAATGAAATTAAGCCAATTTTTAGAGATTTAGCTGACCCTAGGTTATTAAAAAAATGTCTACATGGAAAGAATCAAAACCCCAACGAGCCAGTTAATAATACCATATGGTCAGTCGTTCCAAAATCTACGTTTGTGGAGCTAAAAACTCTAAAATTAGGGGTAAAAATGGGAATTGCACAATTCACTATGGGCCATGTAGCCTAATTAATCATTTTAAAACATTGTGGTACTGAACCAGGTTTTAATTGTGTGTCATGCTTTAAAAAATTAGATGCACGTAGGATTCGTGTAGCCCAACAAAAACATCTTGAGATACCAAAAAAAAAAAAAAAAAAAGGCTAGATTGTGTGCTAAAAATTATGAAAAAAAGAAAATTAGAAGAGTCTTTTGTAGAAGCAGAGGGCAAAGAAAATGTTTCATATTTTTCTGGAAAGTATTAAAAAAGGTAAATCGTGTCAAAAATTACAAATTTTTACTTTAAAGCTTGTTTTCTCAAAATGCAATATTTTCCCCTTTTTATGTACTTTTTCTCAGAAACTAATTAATGTAGGGTCCTCAAATTTTCAGTAAGTATATTTTTAACATGTTTACACATTTACATGGAGGGGATAAGAAATACCTAGCAAACGTTTTTAGATAACGCCTTTTTAAACTAAATTTTAGGGGGGAGGGGGAATTGGACATTTTTAAAAAAATTCATAATTATTTTAATTTTTAGTAAAAAGACAAAACCCTCGACTAAAGTTTTATTGATAGTACATATAACCTACTGTAAAAATTTCATCTATGAGGAGCAAGTAGTTTCTGAGAAAAAGGTGTATAAACTTACGCAATTTTAACATAGGCTCCTGTAGAAAGTGCCGGAAGCAGCATTTTTACGTGTTTTGCCCAGACGTCCGATAAGTTGCCCAAACTCATACAGACGTTCGCGAGAATGCTAGATGTGCTGGATGTAATAGAGAACAACTTAGACCATAGACTATTTTTCTAATCACATTTCTACTTTTAGAAATGGATGATGGAGGAAACATATCTTTAATTAAATATCATTTCGCAATCTGCTCTAATTTAAAAATTAGCGAAAGGAGAATACTCTCATCCTTTTCCCCTAAAGTCCCAAAAGAAGTATAACTTCAAAAAATAGCATAATAATTATCCTATGATTTAAAAGTAATTTGCTTAAAATATATATTATTTAAAAGTAACATATACAAAATTTAATACTTGTTAATTTGCATGGTATATAATTAAATTCGTATAGTAGCTTTAGCACCAAATGCATTATTATTATTGTATAAGGGTGGGGTGCGATAAAAATTATGATTGAAAATTGGGTCACCAATAGTGAAACTCTGAGAAGCACTGGAATAAATAAATAAACAAAGCATAGAAAGTTATAAATATATATATATGGAGGGGATGTCGAGTTGGCCATCCAAACAATTTTTTTGTATCTTTTATTGGAATTATTTTTTCATTTACTATTAAATAACGCTTTACAATAAAAACTGATAACATTTTCGTTGAATTTTCTTATCCTTATAAAGCACAATATTCATTATACCATTATCATTGCAATTGAAAAATAAATTCTTAGAATCCTTCGTAAAATTGCCGAATTATAATTTCCAGTTTTGATAATTTTTAAATAAGAACTCAAATTCAAATTTGTTGAAGCATTATCTCTGTATAAAAGAAATTTCAAAAACGAAGTTTCAAGAGAGTCAGTTTTAAAACATTTCCTTTCATTTATATCAAACCACTCAATTAGTATTCAAAGAAAAAAACCATCAGCAAAAGTAATTTATCTCTCAAAAAACTCTTTTATCCAGCCTTGAATGTTGAATAATATATATAATTTTCTTCCCTGATACATATAAAGCAGACAACAACAGTAAATTTATCATAATAACTGCAAATTTGAATATTAGTCCTTTAAAAACTGGTAAAAACTAGGATTAACTTTTGTGTATACCTTTCTTTTTGTTTTTTTCTCTGTACTTAAGCCTAAATTACTAAATATTTAAATTAAACTTGATGATTAAATTAGTTGGATTAAACATAGTTAAGTAAGTTGAATAAATCGCATACATAACCCGAATGATAAAAAGAAAGACAGAATAAAAAGTTAAAAATACCCATCGCACATAAAAATGTTTATTTAAAAAAAAAAATTAAATCTAAAATTCTTAGCCAAAAAAAAAAACTTACCTATTTTTTCACTGTTAGAAACAATAATTCAGCAGCTAACTGTATATTCGTTTTCATGAAGAGTTCCCATTCATTCGTACTGAAAATGTCTCGATGATTCAAAATATAATCCTGAACGGCCGACTTCAGATCTTGGTCTTGGTGCATATCAGCTAGAATCAAGAGATCACAAGCATTGTCTTGGGTTAGGTTACCCTTCAAGAAGGAAGAGCACTCTTTCTTCAAACTGAGAATCTCGTACTTGTCGGCGGCAGTGTACAGATTACAGGCACTGTCCCACTGGAGGTCCTGTAACGTGGCCGTGTACATGTACAGAAGCATTCTTTGGACAGTGTCATCGTCCAAATCTTCGATATCAACACATTCTCCGTTGCTTTCCCTCATGTCGTTGGTGAACATTGCCCTGAACACTGGAGAACGGACACTGAGGATGTTTTTATGGGCAGGAAATGATCCAGTTTTTGTCTTCAGTGTCGTGTCACTCAGCAAATTTTCTTCGTATAGAGTTTCCAGATTTTCTTTCAGAACTTTTGCCGAATCGGAAGAAATCTCTTTTGATTTCAAATCATCACTAGCTAAATTTACTTCCTGGATCGAAGGATGGCACCCATAGCTAATTTTTTCTATTTCCTCCAATATCTTGCCAGTGGCAATGCCACACTCGCAATGCAGTTGCAGAACATCGTCCAAAAGATAACGATCCCTGTTCTCCAACAATTCTTCCTTTGAGAATGTTAACGTAGATGAAGCAGTTTTAATATCATTATCGAGGGTTATTTCCTCAATAAGACATTCTACTTTCTTTCCAGAAGTGTCCATAAGATACAGGTGGAGAGTTGAAAACTTTACCTTCTGATCATTAGCACTGGCTTCGATGCTAATGAGTGTTTCATTAGTCTGTCCACCTTTTGGGAAAAAATTTAATGTTATCATTGAATTTCCATCTGAAGCCGAGTTGATTTGGTATATACTTTTCTGAAAAGTTCTGAATTGTTTGATATTCAAAAGAAATGATCTCCGTTCGACTAATATTCGAGTCCGTGCGAAGCAATGTCCCTCTATTTTTACTGATCTTATACTGTTCCATATTCTGCAACGAGCTGTCAAGACGTCTTCCGGGAGAAAATCCTTCCTTCTAATTTTCAATATTTCATCACGTTTTATGAATTCAGCGAAACCCCGAGCATCATCTTTCTTAAAAACATTTGTTGATATATTATTCGTTACTATATCTGAACCGTGGGTTGCAAGGAATGAAAGCTCGAACAATATTCCAAATTTCTGTGGTCCTTTACTATCCGCCTCTCTGTAGAGATCAAAAGAAATGAATTCTTTTTCTGTTTCTTCATCTCCTTTTGGGTATAATTTTAATATCCACTTGGTCTTCGCCATTGTGTCCACCACGAAAGCAGGACTCGAAATGAATTCCCCATTTTTGTGCCAAGAATAACTGAAATTTTCTATGATCCACGTGAAAGTAAAGCATTTATTTTCGCTAATGCATTCAGAATCCATTTTCTAACCTCTCTAATCTCAGACTAACATGTTTAATGAATTGTCTGAAAAGAAGGGAGTTAACTCTCTGATAAGCACATGTGATAGAGCAAACTGGGACTGATAACTCTATCTTATCTTGCTGTTCGATACTAGAAGGACGACTTACTTCAGGGAGTATTTGTAGTTCTGGAGCAATTTTTTATCAAACCTTTTATTAAATAGAGAATATATTTCTCTGCTTTCATTGGAAACCTAGAAAGTGAACCAAGAAAGGGCATTGAAGTCTTGAGATTAATTCGAAAATTCGACACTGTTTATATTTCGATTTTGATTTCTTCTTCTACCGTTTTGTTTACGATTAGTTTCGATAGGTATAGGATGTCTTAAAATTCTCGCTAGAAGTGATTTTCTTCGAAAATATAGATTTACTAACTGGCCCGCCCCGGCGTTTCACGGGCTTTTACTGAGGGTATAACTTAATCCCCATATTAATTTCCTCCTTTCTTTCTGACGCCAGAACTTTTGTGTGGGTGTGACGTGTACGATGTGAGTGCAAGGCCCATGAGTGCGTATCAATGGTTTTTTCGTTTAACATTTACCCTTCTCTTCTCAAAATCAGCACTTCCAATATAAAAAATTTCGAAATTACTTTTCCTCCTTGTTTCGTTTTCTTCGCTTAGCTCGGCGTTGCACGGGCTTTTACCGAGTAAATAACTTAATCCCCATGCAGAGGCGGATTAAGCGGCTGGTGAACCTGGCGGCCGCCAGGGGCCCCGAGCACAAGCAGGGGCCCCAAGCTGATAGACTTCAGTTATAAGTTCAACGTGCAACAAAAAAATTTTGTACTGATATTGCAAACCCAATGATTACCCACGATTTGAATTGTATAGCAATTAGTGTTGCCCTCATATATTGCATGTAATTGCGGTTGAAATCCGTTTGTTTTTTGCTTTTTTTTAGAAAAAATGTTTTCCTGAACTTTGGTCTTTAATATATGTTTTCGGTTCCAAGTTTTTAAAAAGTTGATCCCAGATTTCTTATATTAAAATAATGATCCCAGATCTCAGACTATAAACAACTACCAATGTTTAGTTCTTTCGAAAGAATTTAGTATTTGAAGGTTCGTGATTTATTGTTATCTGGATTTTCGTGTTTATATTTTGAGAATGTGGGGAAAGAGATCGAAGCAGTGTCGGATTAAACGACATGGAGGCCCCTAGACAGTCGAGTTATCGGGCCCCTTAGCCTGTTTTTGCAGCTCTAACAGAAAACAGAACACGCTTTTGTGGGCCCCTAAAAAGCATGGGGCCCACAGGCAATTGCCTACTCCTCCTAACGAGTAATACGGCACTGGATTGAAGTATTTTGTAAATTTAGCATCAGTTTTATTTCAGTCAGCATGACAGGAATAGCGAAATATTTAAGTGAGATTGAAATTTCTCTAAATTGATAAATGAATCAAATAGTGAAATAGATTAAAGTAATTTTTCGAAAAAAACTGTAGAGCAGCGTTTCTCAAACTGTGGGGCGCACCTCCCCCCGAGGGGGAAGTGTGATAACCCTACGAGGGGGGCGCGAGCATATGGAAAATAGAAGATTTAAAAAAAAATAGTTTACTGACATGAAGTAAAGCAAAATACTTTCTGACATAAAAACACACACATTACATTGCTATAATTTATACATATCATCTGGCGATATTACGTCATCGAAAATAAAAGCTCCTAGCTACAGGGGCCCCTTACATGTGTAAGCAAAAAATCGTAAAATATTATCAATGGTCTTTTACCATTGATAACATTTTACCAGCTATTTTACGTTTATAAAATAGTATGTCACTGGCTTAAAACGATATAAGTTTTCCGTGTGAATTCTGAATCTCAGGAAACGCAATAAGAAAAGTTTAAAAGCTGGTAAAATTACTCAAAATAATGAGAAGACAAGGAGTGGTGTGATCTTTGAATATAAGAAAAACTTCTCATTCAAAGCGGATCGACAGAAAGATCGTTTGAAGTGAAATACACTTAGGATGGAAAAAATCCATTCAGAATGTTATTTGCCTGTAAATGACAATAACCCCTTCGTCTATTGACTGATTGACTGTAATAAACGTCGCACTAAGAAGCTACAGGAAGGCTTGGCCCTTAGTCGGAATTTTTTTCAGAGATGGTCCAGTGAAAGAGAATATTATATTTTATTTATAGTAGCTGGATTTTTTATTTGGAGCACCTAGCCCGTCAGGGCTTTTATCTCCTATCTTTGGTGAAATAGCTTGACTTTTGGTTAACTTGCCCATGTTTGATTTAATGGTGTGAGAATTTTAATAAAACTGCATGAGAAAAATTAATAAAACAAGAAAAGTATCAAACATATGATACGAAATTTAAATAAAAGCATAGGAACGTGGAAGATATCTGGATCGTTTTCTAAAGTGGGATCAGAATGCTAGTATATTATCTTGACTTTTTCTAGGCCAATGGCAGCTTTGCGAGAGGGACTGCTCGCCCAATGGGGTTGCAGTTACTCTCGCTGGTGATGTTCGCTGTTGTTCTCTTTTATTTCTGTAACAACCGAAAGACAGGATGTGCAATTATGGTGAGCAAGGGCTCGATAACTGCTACCCGTTCCGAGAAAAGATAGGACCATAAACGCCAGAAGTCTTCCGTCACCCTCCAAGTCTATAGTTAATTATTTTTTAAGGAGTATCAATGAGTTCTCAACGCTGGTCCTCTGGGGGAAGGGTAAGGGGGCGCGTTAGAGAAGAATTTCGGCACATTGGACAAAAGCAGGCCCAGGAAAAGCACGATCAAGATCTGGCTTAAGGACGAATGGGACAGAATGACTCTGAGAAAAAGACCCCTTTTCGAAGAAAACTGAGGAAATTTTGCATCAATTTGACTTTTGAACCAATTTCTTTTAGCTTCCTGCGCTTATACAGACAAATCGGAGAACCGTGTTTAAACAACAACAACAAAAAAAAAAAGGTAACTATATTTTCATTTTTAAATTCTTTTTTGATTTTTAAGATTTAATGCGCAGGTATTTTAATTATTGCATAAAATAAAGTGAAAAAAAATATTTTGTCGCATTTGCGAGTCATTACTACTTTATTTATTTATTTTTCGTATTACACACATAAATATAAATAACTGTCATCAGTTTCAGAGAATATTTTCATGATGAGTAACATATTTAAATGTGTTTTCGTAGCTTGAATCTTAAAACATTTTCGATTGGCATTGTTATTCAAATGAAAAAATATTATTTGCCTCTCGTATAAAAATAATTTCTTGAGTCAGTTATAAAAAGCGATAGTAGTTCATTTAAAATATAAAACATTAATGAGATTTTGAGTACATCCTTTAATTATTTACCATACTTAAAAGAATCCTAACAATAAATCGAAATTGAAATAAAAACGTTATTATATTTATTGTGTTGATTTTTTGTTTGTAATCCTAACGTATTACGATAATTTTGTTTAGCCAATTTTATGAGCCAATCTATAATTTCTAAATATTTAATTAAAATTGTTTCAAACTGTTAAGAGAATTTTCAAAGAAAGAAAGCATATTAAGTTTACTTAAAAATACACTTTTCTTTCTTTTTATTGAGGTAACGTGAAATAAACACATAATTTTTCTAATATACTTTAAAACTGCTAAGAGAACCATTATTTTGTAAGATTAAATCTGAAAATCACAAATTCTTTTTTTCTTTTTGTATTTATTGCCATTTCAAGAGAGATTTCCTGGCGATACTTTTTTAATTAAGATCTTTTGTCCAGATAATTTGAAAGGATACTCAATGCAATCTAATAATTAAATGTATATAACTAATTATAAAAATACATAAAGTCGTATAATTACTTAAAAATGCATAATTTCTTTAAATAAATAATAAAGTTAATCAAAGTTCTAATAAAGTTAATCAAAATTCATCTACAGCTATATTTAAAATCTTTAAAAAAGGCAACAATGCCAAAACTATAACAGAAATTTCTTATAAAAAGCATTTAATGAAATGTTTATTTTTACAGAACAATAATAAATGTTGAAAAATATAGGTTCTATTTTTTAATTGCTCCTAGTTTAAAACTATTTAAAATGGTAGCAAAATGTATTACAGAAATAAAAATATGATAAACACAATTTATAAAGTAGATAAGAGTGATTTCACAAACAAAATAGAAATGTGAAAAGTTATTCAATATGTAGTAAGATTGTTTAATTTTGAGATAGGGAACTTTGAATGTAATTAAGATATAAATTTAGTTGAAAAATTGTAGATTTCTTTTGTAATATTGTGGCGTTTGTCAAACAGTTTTGAGTTATCTTTAGCAGCAGAAAGTTGTAGCGATGCAATTAAAGATTTTATGCTTGTACAGAAATTATTCAATTTTTTTTTCTGTGTCAACCCATCGCTGGCGAATTTTAAATAAAAATCTGGAAAGGAATAAACATGCAATATCTGTGAAAAAAGTTTCAGATACACGATGGTCAGCAAGAGCAGATGCCGTACGAGCTATAAGACTTGGTTATACACACATAGAAGAGGCCCGGGCTGAAATCCGTAATACAAATGAGGAGAAGATCACAATACTGGAGGCAACTTCTCTTTTGAAATAGATGGGGAAACATGAAACTTCCCTAATGACCGTGATTTGGGATACCATACTCCAGAGGGTGAGTGCTACTAGCAAAACATTACAATCAATTGTGTGTGAGCTATTAAAAGGAACTAATCTACTGAAATGTTTAGAAAATTATATACAAAATTTCAGGAATGAATTTGGAAAAGTAGAACAAGAAGCAACTGCTTTATCAGGGCTCTCATTTGAAAAGGAAGTTGGACAAGCTTGCAGGCAGCGAAAGAGAAAAATTATTTTCGGTGAATCTATAAAGAAGGTCATGAATTTGAAAATAGAGAAAATTTCTTGGTCAACTCATTCTATTTCATATGTTATAGAACAAGCGCAGAACTGTTCCTAAGAGCTGGAATATATGAAAATGTTATAGAACACTTTTTTTGTATTTTTTGACGAGATGTTACCTGAAATTAAGAAGAAAGCTGTACAAAAATTAAAGGATATTTACAAAGACGATATTGAATCGTTTTATTTTGACGATGAATTGGATCAGTTTTTGCTATTTTTAAAAGAAAACAAAGATACAATGAACACTCCAATAGAAATTTATCGAGTTGCAAAAGAAATGGTCTCGACTTTCCCTAATGTAGAGATACTTTTAAAAATATTTTTAACTATACCGATATCAAATGCATCAGGTGAGAGATCTTTTTCGGCTTTAAAGCGCGTTAAATATTATTTAAGAAGTAGTATGGGAGAAGACAAACTGAACAGCATGGGCATATTATATATAGAACAAGATGTTTTGGACCAAATAGATACTGCAAAAATAATCGATGAATTTGCCCAAGAAAAATCAAAACGTAAAGTTGTATAGCAAAATTTTAAGCTCTTAAGTAAGGTTTTTTTTTAATTCTTTAAAAAAAGTTTAATTTTTTTTAGCTGTTAATTTTTTTTAGCTATACATTTTGAGAATTTAAGGTCAGCGAATTTTTTCACTATTTAAGATTTTCGACTCTTCAGCCCAGGGGGCACCAAACCTTTTACCGCCAGGGGCCTCCAACTAGCTTAATCCGCCTCTGTCCCCATGGGAATTTCCTGTTTCCCTCAGGACGATAGCACTTATGTGTGTGTATGCGCGATGTGAGTGATTTCTTTAATAAAAATTCATTAAATTTTTTTTCATAATTTAATTTCATTAAAACTCCCTTTTTCGAAATTTTTTCTTGCGTTGGTGTGGTGTGGTAATTAGGAGAGATGGGTGAAAGCTCAGGTGTCGTTCTCGTCACTTGACCGTGGTTGAAAATTTCGAGGTCCGTCGCCAAAAACCCTCGAATGGGCGAACAGTGCGAATTTATAAATCACTCACTCACTTTTCAATTCTTTCGCTGCAATTTTTTAGTTCCGGAAACGAAAATGTAGCCTTTTTAAAAATAGTTGTATGTAGAAAAAAGACAGAAAAGTAGAAATTTTTCAAATTACAAAATTTCACTACTATTTAAAATCTTGAAGTAAAATTATGAAGATTTTATGAAATGTTCGACACACGGGAAAAAAATTTCATGCAATTATCTTTATAAAGGAAGAAATTATTAATTATTAAGTATTTTGAGTGTTTTATTAAAGTTTGTTCAAAAAAGTTTTTGACTTTTTATTTTTTAAATCACTGATACTAAAAGTTTTAAAAATAATTTTTATTTAAACGCAACGATATTGATTTATTTCACAGTATAAAATTCAAAAAGGAAATAATACTATGTGATAAAAATATATTTAAGAATATTTCCTTATATTTTTTTATGATATTTGTTTCTTATATTCTACTGTTCTTCAATAAATCAATCTTTAAGAATAAAAAAAAACTATTTGTTGTGATGCTTTATTTGAATGAGCGTCCCGTGTTATGAGGGAATTTCCCTTTTTACTACGTAGCGAGACTCAAAACTACCTCAACCTTTCCCGTCTTCCAAACAGAAAGCTAACGCAAAGTGAATGACCTTGACGCAATTGAGAATTTTTTTTAAAGTTTTCATTTTTTTCAGAAGGCTTAACTTTCACGTTAAAGTTTTGAAATTTCACACATTAATTGCAAAAACAAAGTACTTTAAAATAAAAAATGTACAAAAAAGACTGTTTAAATTATTTCTGGCAAAAACGGTATTTTACGAAAATCACAAAAAAAATTTAAAATCCGTAATTTTTAAGCAATTTTTTCAATCTTCGCACAGAAATTGGATAACATTATTCTACAAACGTAAAAAAGTTTCATACGATAATTTTAATAAATCACGAAGTTATTTAATGTTGAGTTAAAATTTTGAGTATTTTTTTAAAAAATCGTAGAAAAAAGTATTCGGCATTTTATTTTTTAAATGACTGATTCAAATAGAAAAAAGCATGACATTATTTAGTAAAAAATATCGTTTTAATAACCCGAAAATAAATTCATACGCAACGATTTAGAAAATTTTTTTCGTAAAAACGCATCAGTTTTAACTCCTTTTTTAAAAAAAAAAATCTTAAAAAATAGAAAATATCATTATTTTGCAAAAACAATTATACCGTATCGTGGCCAAAGAAATGATCTTTCCAAGTCCGTAATTATTTTTTGTCTGATTTAAAAAATAAAAATAGGATGGCTGTTTAAATGACGCCGAGAGTACCGAAAAACTTTCACCCTCTTTTGCAATATCTGCTTCCACAGACACATGAGCATCCCTTACGGAAATCTGGCAACCTTTTTTCGGATTCTTCACATTTCCGGCAATAAAAAAATTATGGCGTGATTAATTGAAATAAAAACCATCCTATGTTTTAAGTTGGACGAAATGACACACAGTATGCAAAATTATATTATGATCGGTTGAGTAGTTTCGGAGTTCATCGCGGACAAACACTGTGACACGTATATCTTTATATGTAAAAATTACGTGTAACAGTGTTTGTCCGCAATGGACTCCAAAAATACTCAACCGATCATAATATAATTTTGAATACTGTGTGTCATTTCGTCCAACTTAAAACATAGGATAGTTTTTATATCAATTAATGATGCCATAATTTTTTATTGCCGGAAATGTGAAGAATCCGGAAATTACGTTGCCAGATTCCCGTAAGGGAATAATCGCAAAATGGGGCACTGCTCATGTGTCTGTGGAAGCAGATATTGCAAACCAAAATGCACGAAATTTAAGTGCCTGGCGTATTTCGGTGTGTGGAATCCGATTTTTGGCTTAGTTTCCAAAAATAAGCGTAACTTTTCCGGATAAAATCGGCTGACCGTATTTTAGACACACCATAACATTGGCTTACATTAAAAGCCTTGAATCGTGAAAACTTGGACCCTGGCGTATTTCAAAATGGATAATCCGAATCTGATATCCAATCTGAGAAATAACTGTAAATTTGCCAGATAATTCAGGACAACCATTAATTACGCAAACCGTGGCAGGAGCTTACCCTTAATATCTTGGTGCGGGAAAAGCGCGTTTCTGTTGTAATTAGGGATGGTGAACGAGAGTTTTAAATCGAATTTTATAAATTCCTGTAACTTTGCCAGATATTCCGGACGACCTTAATGTCCTTTCCAGGGAGTGGACTTGCCGGCTCAAAGGCACAAAAGTAATCTCCAGTTGTATCTAGGGGCGGGAAACGATAATTTGAAATCATATTTCAAAAACTCCACTAAACTTGCAGGATATTGCCTGAATTAGGACAAAAGGCACATGATTCAAGTCCCGCGCCCGGGATGGCCGCGGTGGCCAAGTGGTCTAGGCATCGGATCATGGCTAGCGTGTCATGAGTTCGATCCCAGTACCACTAAAGATCCGCCGTGTAGGGGCGCGAGGCACGTTAAATCTGTCGAGAGATCAAACGTCCTCCCGTTGGTGTGGTGTGGTAGTTAAGAGAGGGGGTGCCAGCTCAGGTATCGTCCGCGTCACTTGACCATGGTTAAAAATTACGCGGACCGTCTCCAAAAGCCCTCGCGTTGCTGATCAGTGCGACGTTAATATTCACTCACTCACTCACCCGCGCCCGGGTTTTCATTTTCTCTAGCGACTGAGCTTGCTCGCGCTGGAGCATCAAAAGTCAGCTCCGTGTGCATTTCGGAGTGTGAAATGAGAATCTGAAATTGAATTTTAGGAGTTTCGATAACTTTGCCGGATGATGCCAGTCGACCGTATTTTAGACACAGGACTTGCCTTAAAAGACTTGGATAGGGAAAACTGAGTCCCTGGTGTATTTCAAAACGGATAATCCGAATCTGATATTCAATCTGAGAAATAACTGTAACTTAGCCGGGTAATTCAGGATGACAGTCTTTTACGCCAACTAGGGCAGGAGCCTACCCTTAAAGTCTTGGCGCGGGAAAAGTGTATTCCTGGTGTAATATGAGAGGGTTTAAGTGAGTCTGAAATCGAAATATAGGAATTCCTGTATTTTTGCCAGATAATGCCGAAGGATTGGAATATTCTCGGACAGCAGCACCGGCATAACTTCTCTTTGTAGAGACGTAAAAAGGAGATCTTGGTTGTATTTCGGAATACCGATCCGAAAATTCTCAATCCAATTCAAGATAATCTCATATCTACGTCAAATAATGCCAGACGAAAGTATTTTGCACGAGCTGTGGAAGGGGGTTGCTTTAAAATTCTTGAAGAGTGAGAAATGCTTTCCTGGTGTTTTTCTGGATGGGAAACAAGCATAATTTGAAATCGGATTTTAGAAACTCCCGTAACTTTGCTGGATAATGCCGGACGACCGTAATGTCCTCCTTCAGAGACTGAAATTACAGGAGAAGGAGCGTCGAAAGTGGGAACCGAGTGCTTTTCGGGGGGGGGGACGAGAATCTGAAAACGGATTTCAAAAGCTTCCGTAAATCTTCTGGATATTGCTGTAATGAGGTCAAATGGCTTTGCATTCGAGTTCCACATCCGGATTTTCACTCCCTATAGCAACTAAACTTTCAGGTGCAGTCGTGCAAAAATATGATTGCAATAGGAAATTGCATCTTCGTGCACTGTTGTCACTTTGTTCGATGGTGGAAAAACTGCACATTCCGCATCAGCTGCCATTGGACATTCATAACATACAAGATGCTATGTGTACCATTGAAAAAAAAAGAGTGGATTGGCTACAGTATTGCAAATGAATTCAATCATGATCAGGGATAAGTGTACCATGACCCATAAACATTCACTCAAAGCATTACATAGAGCTTTGCAAGATTTAAATGGTAACGAGAGAATATTCGGTGTTGCTGTTGTATTACTGTCTGGTGATTTCCGACAGAAATTAACAGCCATTACGCGCTCTACTTTTGCTCACGAGATTAACGCCTGTTTAAAACAATCGTTTTTATGGCGAAACGTGGGAACACTTCGACTGACCATAAACACGCGAGTACATTTGCAAGATGATCAATCTGAGCATATATTTCCTAACCAACTACTGAATATTGGAAACGGTGAAGTAGAACTTCATCCCAATACATAATGCATGAAATAACCAGACGATTTATGTAATGTTGTTTAGGCAAAACGGAACTGATTGACAGTGTCTTTCCGGATATAATATATAATTATCTAGATAATTATTGCCTCTGTAATCCTGTTACTTAATCAGAAAAAATGTTGATATTGAGATGAAATAAACTTCCAGATACAGGCACAGGGTTGTTGCCAGTTGATCCAACGCCTTTTAAACCAATCGACACTATTGTTGATGAAAACAAAACCGTAAATTTTCCAACCGAGTTTTTGAATTCTAAAGATGTATCAGGAATGTAACCACACAATCTTCTGTTGGTTCCCTGGTTATTATCTGCGTAAAATTCACCTAGAAAATGCAATGGTGCACGTTTGATCATCAAAAGAATTATACCGGTAACTTCTTGAAGCAAACATTTTGTTTGCTTCAAGTTTAAACGAAAATTCGATTCTGCTACTACGGAATCTGTTGCCACGCGTATTCCACTGATACCGTCAGAATCTCTAATACCATCCAAAAGGATTCAATTCCCGATTCGTTTGGCTTTCGCGATGATCATAAAGGAATTTAAAACCCGAACATTTTCCATTTGATACTTGGAAGAAAATCCCTGTTTCTCGAATGGGCAACTAGATGTTACATGCTCACGTGTGCGGAAACCGTTGAATCTATTTGAGTTATCAAAATACGGGTTACCAAAAATTATTGTGCACCGATTAGCGATTAGTTGTATAAAATTATTTGCTGTTATACTTTTAAATGATAAAAATAATTTTACAAATTGCAAGAAATCAACGTTATTCATCGCATTTATAAAATTAAATCTTCATATGTTGTTACTTAACGACTTCGTTAGTAATTCATGCATTATACTACAGTCAAATAGGAGATGAATGAAATGCAAAATTAAAATAATTATGCTGTTTTATACTTTATTTCAACCCTTCAAAATTATAAACGAAGATTAATTTGACTGCATTGAATAGCTTAGAATAATATGGAACTAACGTACTAAGACAAAGCCACAGCAACGCATGGCCTGTCAGCTAGTTTTATATATAAAGATAATAGAAAATTTGTAAATTTTTTACTGTTTATTATAGTATACAGCATGGGGTGTTATGTATGGAATAGCATACAGATTATTCCATACAGGCTATTCCATACATCCGCTGAGCATAGAGGCTATGGAATAGCATAGTTACGTTTTTGCAGGCATTTTTTAGTTCCAACACCGTTTATAAATGCGGCTGTATTTCCTTGATATAATTCCCAATTTCCTCTTTTAAGACTTGAATAATCGTGGAGTTGTTGACGTAAACATTATGCTCTCTTCGGAAGTCCCCACGAAAAAAAAGGCCAACGCTTTAAATGAACTATGTATGCGGCCAACCCTGATCACGAAAGGGGAAAATTATCCGACCAGGACATTTCAAAACTTTACTCAACAATGAAAATGCATTGTTCTTTCGTACAGTGCTCCATTTTTAATAAACATGAACCGTCATCTGTCGCGAGGTCTTTTTCTTTTCATTGACAGCCCTTCATCACCCAAAATGGCGCAAAATTCAAATCTCAAGCACGTTAAATCTGTCAAGGCTCCAAGCACCTCCTCTCCAAACTACCACACCACGCCAATGAGAGTATTTTGTGTCTCGACAGATTTAACCCCTCTACACAGCAGGTGTTCAGATGCATTGGACTCGAAACTGCGACAAGGTAGCCACGAATTCTCAACCATGACCAATTAGCTATACGGCTACCACAAATGTTTATTTGGAATCAACCATGCTTTAGAAATCTGCCGCCCTAATTTATTTTAATCTACGAGATTTGAATGCATCTTGTAAAATGTTGTTGCTAATGCCATCTGTCTGACGTAGTCTGATCGTGTTTATCATAAATTCATCATGGCTTCGAACTAGATTGTACGCCTGTCGTTAGCCGTAGCTTTGAGCATCATGCAAGTGAAAGTACGATTTGTTTCGGTTCCACCCCAATTTCGAGGGAGAACTCTATGGGAGTGGTTAGGGCCTCCCACTTCTCTTCCCCTTCCACCAACCTCACGAAAGGACTTGTGGCTCGACGGCTATTTAGAGTACCCCCATGCTACGAAGGCACTATACATTTACAAACATCCATGCCTTCTCCGGGATTTTTACCCAGGCCCTACGGCACAGCAATCAGCGTCGCTAACCACTATATGGGCGACATCTTGTATAATAAATGGTAATGATTGAAAATTGTTGTCAAACAAAAAAATGTGTGCGACAACTAATTAAAAAATTATTAATGTATTAAATTTCTAAATAATGATTAATTAATGTGTGTGCAGTCCAATAATATTATTTTTTAAAAAATAAACCAGTCTTGAATTTATGTATTACATTTAACAATTTTTTATTTTAGATTTTAATTTATTTTCTTAAAAATTTTTTAAAAATTGAAAATTATTGTATCAAATAACTTCACATTTTTTTTAAAAAAAGCGTGCAAAAAATTTTTTTGTTACTAAAATTTGAGATATTTATTTAATATATATCAACTTAATAACTTTTTTTAAAAAATCCGTAATTTAAACATTTAAACGGATTTTCTTACAAATTTTTTGAGAGAGAAAAAGTTAAGATTATTGTTATCCTATTAGGCAAAAACTGGCATTCTAGAAATTTAGAAACCCAGTGGCTGAGTGGTAGTGCATCGCTCTTCCAAGCCTCAGGTCTGGGGTCAAAACCCCGGGCTGATCAAGGTCGCCTCAGCCTTTCATCCCTTCTGTGGGTCGATAAATGAGCAACAAGCTTACTTGTGACTAAACACTGAAGGTTTCACGTCAGACTGACCACCTAACCGGAACATCTGCTCGTGCCCTTCAGTGCTCAAGGTCACAAAAACTAAGATGGGCACAGTAGGCATTGGTACTTGCTGACTGTTGCGCTAATGAGTTTAATTTAGTAAAGGAAATTTAATTTAAAAAAAAATAATTTAGCATGTTGAAATGTTTATTAAATTTCTCATTAATTTTTAAAACTATTTACTTCTAAACTAGTAACAGGAAGGCGGAACTAAAAAAAAAAAGATTTGTTAATTATTTTAATTTATATTCATCAGAAGTGAAAATAAGTATATCCTAAGTATAATACGAGCACTTGTAATAACCATTTTGAAACGAAAATGACTTAAAAGCATTCTATGGATCAAATACAATTTAAAGCGGGTTTCAAATTCAAATTAAATTTTTTTTTATGTTATAATTATAGAGATTGAACAAAATTTTTTTAATATCAAGCTATGCAAGTTCAATATTATGGATCAGGGGATGTTTTGGTGTTGCATCAGCCATTTGATTCGTGTAGAACAAGGGTCAGCAACCTTTTAGCTGTGGCGTGCGAAGCATATTTACCAGCAACATTCAGTAGGACATGTTTGAAACATTTCAATTCCCGTGATAATGTATGTAGAGTTAGAAAGTCGAGATTAATATTCAAAAGTATTGTTACTGGGAGACAATTGTTTTCGAATACTTTTTTAATTACTTTTATTTAAATCACTTACTTTAAAAATTTGTTACATTCTGGAAGAAAGCGCAATAAAAAATCACCTTCATCTTACTCTCATTTCCAATTATCAAAGTATTAATGCTAAAGATATTATTAAATCAATCATTATAATTAATTATCATTCTTTTTTGAAAAATTATGTTTACAAAATAATTCAAATCTATTCAAATTAAATCCATGGAAATTATCGGGGTTGCGAGTGAGAGTGAGAGAATATTAACGTCGCACTTATTAGCAACACGAGGGCTTTTGGCGACGGTCCGCGTAATTTTGAACCATGGTCAAGTGACGCGGACGACACCTGAGCTGGCACCCCCTCTCCTAACTACCACACCAACGGGAGGACGTTTGAGCTCTCGACAGATTTAACGTGCATCGCGCCCCTACACGGCGGATCTTTAGTGGTACTAGGATCGAACTCATGACACGCTAGCCATGATCCGATGCCTAGACCACTCGGCCACCGCGGCCACATTATCGGGGTTGCAATATTAGATCAAGATCTTTGTGTGGCACTTCGAATTTATGACCGGAATCCATCAAACTTGGGGCCCCTGGCGGCCGCCAGGCCCGCCAGCCGCTTAATCCGCCTCTGGATTGTTTTTGTATGAATAAAGGATTGTAGAATCTTGGTATGGATGCCCGAAAATTTGTGAAAATATGTGTGTGGAAAGAATTTGCATTTAATTTCTTATTTTTAATTTGATGTTTCCTATGTTGTCGGTTTTAGAAACCACGTTTTTTCGACGTTTTTAGTCTCTGAATGCCACTTTGAAAACCACGTTTTTCCCTCTTGTTTTTGTCTGACGCCCTTTTGAAAAATGCTGTTTTTTTTCTAGGCGCAATTTGGCGAAAATATTTTGTCGCCAAATACAGCATTGTACAGCATTGTTCTAGAATTTTACCAAATTTCCCTTCACCTAATTCGCGCTTTTATTTATTTATTTTTTGGCTCGTGTTTGGTGGGATAATTTATTTAAATCTATTATTTTTCCTTTATAATTTTCATTTTTCAATTTGAATTAAAATTTTTATTTTATTTATTTACTTACTATTTAAAATTTTAATTATACAAATAGAATGGATTTTTTGTTCATACTTTTTACTCTAGATGGCGACACGATTGAATCATCAGATTAGGGGAAAGAGAAATTATCTTGTTCCTCCAATCTGTACAGATCAGCTGTTAAAACTTTTTATTTCCCTTTATACTGTCGGTAACTTTTTGCAGTCGGATGCAAACTGAAATGCATCATGGGATCTAAATTTAATTTAATCTTAAAATTTAAACCTATCTAACCACACCATGTTCTGTCTTAGAAAAGCAAGCTGCGTTTGGAGCTCTCTTCTGACGTAATTCACCTCTCTTCGCAGTCCAAAGGAGACCAATCAGAGTGAGGCGAAACTTTCCGCCTCTTCACCCTCCACTCTGTTTCCCTCACCGTGTTGAAATTCTGCAGAGTTATCGCCAATTTCAGTTAAACTTTAACTGCTAATTATTTTATAAATTTCAAAATTTTTATTTTTTTCAGGTTTATTTCTGCTATGAGAAGCAACTATTCAGGTTTTTTTAAAAAATCAAAGAACTCTTCGGAATTTTGAACAGTGGGCACACACACTCGATAAAGATAAAAAAAAATCATTGAATATTTTCCTCTCTCACTCTCTTTAAACCAAACATAATAAATCTAAATAATTTCAGAAAATTTTTCCAAAAAATATGTTTTGTAAAAAAATTTTCTTGGTTTTTTTTACTGGAATGTATTGAAAATAATTGTTTACAGTGGGTGTAAGGCGCCATCTAGTGTCGGAAATATGCGTAACAGGTGTCACATTTCCAAGATAATTATCGATTTTCACATCCGCATAAATGGTGCGTGCGCATCCAGTGCAGCTGCGCCGCAATAAACAAAGTAATTCCTTAATTTTTAAAATAAGTTTCCTCCTCAATGTATACAGTCAGGTAGAAGCAATCCAAACATGGATATCTGTGAAGAGAAAGGCTCAACCTTCACGTGGGTTATAGAAAACTTCACTTTCTGCTGGCAAAAGAAAGGTGAAAGACTTTCGAGTCCGGCATTTGTTGTGGACACGATGTGGAAGACCAAGTGGAGGCTGATACTCTACCCAAAGGGATCTATCCCAGAGGGGGATTTCATATCTTTTCATCTGGAACGACAGGACAGTAAGGGACCGGAGAATTTCGAAATATGCTTCGAACTCTCATTCCTCGGGATGGATGGTTCAGTTTTAGTATCGAAAGGTATGTTTCGAAATTCTTTTGTGAAAGACGGGATTTTTGCGGAGAACGAATTCGTAAAACGGGAAGAAGTATTTAAAATGAGAAGGAAGGACTATCTCCCTGGAGGTGTCCTGACAGCTCGTTGCAGGATATGGAACACAATCAGGAAAATGACGCGGGATGGGTATTCTCTAGCTCGGACTCGGATAGGAGTCGAGCGGAGGTCATTCATATGGAATATAAAACTATTCAGCTCTTTTCAGTCAAACATGTACCTAATCAACTCGTCATCAGAAGGGAACGGAATCATCACTTTAAAACTCTTTCCGGTCAGCAGGGACATGAACGAAACACTCATTCGCGTCGAAGTCAGTGTCTCCGATCGGTCATTAAAATTTCTAACTCTGCGTCTGTATCTTGTAGATACTTCTGGAAACAGAACAGAATGCCTCAGTGAGGAATTGGCATTCGATGACAATATTAAATTTGCATATCCTTCATCCTTCACACTATCCTTCTCGAAGGAAAAGTTGCTGGAAAACAAGGATCTATACCTCCAAAACGATGTCCTGAAACTGTACAGCGAGTGTGCTTATACCACTGGAAATGTGTCGCAAGAGGTAGAAAAAATCAGCTATGGGTGTCCTCTTTCGACTCAGGAAGGAAATTTAGGTAGTAACGATTTTGAAATTGCATCATTGGACTCAATAAGAACTCTAAAAGCAAATTTAGAATCTTCCTACGAAGAGAGTTTGCTCTGTGATGTAGAACTCAAGACGAAATACAGATCATTCCCTGCTCATAAATACATCCTCAGTGCTCGTTCCCCAGTGTTTAAGGCAATGTTCACCAACGACATGAGGGAGAGAAACAGCGAGTGTATAAACATCGAAGATTTGAGTGATGACACAGTCAACAGAATGCTGGTGTACATGTACACCGCCGCTGTGAAAGACCTCCAGTGGGAGAGTGCCTCTCATTTGTATGTCGCAGCCAACAAGTACGAGATTCTTAGCTTGAAGAGCGAGTGTGCTTCCTTCTTGAAGAATAATCTGTCTCCAAACAATGTTTGCGAGCTCTTGATTCTTTCCGATATGCACCAAGACGAAGGTTTGAAAACAGGCGCGCAGGAGTTTATTTTAAAGACTGGCAGCGACATCGAAAATTTGAATGGATGGAATCTTGTTTTGGAATCTAATCCGAAATTGACTCAAGATATTCTTCGCCTGAAACAGAAGGTAAAAGTTTTCAATTCCTACTATTAGTTCACACTCTCCCTATATATATATATATATATATATATTGTATATGTCTGGGTGGTACTTTTATTTTCTATAAATTTTAAAACAAAATATAGAGTTTTTAAATGTGTATGTATATAGTAATAATGTTATTTTATCAAAACTTAATAATTTTATGCGTTACTGTTATTGTCCATAGCCCGGGAATAGGGGTTGTACTCACGTGGTCTTTATTTAATTGTTTTAACCTTGATTTTTAAAATATTTTAGTAATTATTACAGGCTATAATATTATCGTTTTACATTAATAGATTATGGTTTTATTTATAATAATAGTTAAACTTCTCTCAAAATTTCTTGTTTTCCCTATGGCCCAGAGTATTGGCAAATTCAGGTGAAGGTTGGCTGGCAGAAAAACATTGTTTAAACCTGCAATCCTGGTTCCTAAGGCCAGGAATTTGCTCTAGTATTTCTGTGGCTAAATCTATTCTATCATGACTATACTTATCTTAGGTATATAACTATTTTTTGTATATTTTTGTATTATATATATATGTATATATATATATTGGTTCAAATTTTCAATTGTTAATAAAATACTTTTCAGTCATCCACTCAAGTTCAAATACATTTTTTTTAAACTAGTATTGGATGACACTTGATGTTTCTCAATGCCAATTTAAGGTATCCGACTACCCTAAAATTGTGCGTTTTGCTAAAAATTGACAATTTTTTTTATAATTTTATTTTATGGATCATCTTATTAGTTTTATAAAATTACCAAATTCATTATTTTCCGTTCACTAGAACCAAAACTACAAGTGTTTTAGTAAAAGCAGATGCCATTACTTTAAGCAATATGTCATACTTTAAAACGCGTTTTACTCAAAATGTGTGTGTGTTTTTTAAATAGTCAAACAGGGCTAGTGACACCGAAATTAAAATATCTCTTATCCTGATGGTCATTTGAAAAATAAATAAAACAGCAATACATCAGAATTAAAATATTGAAAATCTGTTCAATGACTTTTGGTACAGAATGTGCAGCGTTTATGTTATTTTTTGTCAATTTTTATGCATTTTTTCCCTTTTTAGTAAGTGGCCGTGGTAGCCAAGTGGTCAAGGCATCGGATCATGGCTAGCGTGTCATGAGTTCGATCCCAGTACCACTGAAGACCCCGCCGTGTAGGGAGCGACGCACGTTAAATCTGTTTAGAGCTCAAACGTCCTCCCGTTGGTGTGGTGTGCTTTAAAATTAAGATAAAATTTAAAATGTGGAAATTCATCAAAATATTAAAAACTCCTACTTTTTTTTACATACTTTTTATTTTCATCATTACATTTTTCTAAATTAGAAGCATTTAAGAATCACTCTTTCACAATTTCTGCATCAGTAAACGGTTTCATATGATTACCAATGATATAACAAA
Source organism: Trichonephila clavata (assembly GCA_019973975.1). Taxonomy (NCBI): domain Eukaryota; kingdom Metazoa; phylum Arthropoda; class Arachnida; order Araneae; family Nephilidae; genus Trichonephila; species Trichonephila clavata. The sequence continues at coordinate 98,021 of BMAO01030937.1, forward strand.
TTTCATAGGATGCCTTTGTTACCGCTGTAGCATTACCACTGACAAAACACTTTTTTGCTGTTGTAAAGATTCTTCAAGAAACCCTATTGATTATCTCTTGAAAGAGATCTTCGAGGAAAAGTGTCATTGAACGATTTCTGTATATTGGCATTTTTTAAATACCAATCAATCGTGACAAATCAAACAAAAATCTGAACCATGCTTGTTTTTTACTATAAAATGGTCAACTTCCCAATCGTCTTGAAACAATCTATTTTCTTGGAATATTTTTCACTTGCAAGATGTAAAAGATAGTTTCAAATTAGTTCCACTCATAAAATGGTCGCTACTCCACTGTTGTCTATTATCACTAATCAGGAAAAAAAATATCAATTCGCACCCATACGAAATCGACAGCAAAAAATAAAATTGATATTTTGATTTTAACAAAGAATTTCCACCAAATTTCATAATAAATGAATTTTTCAGAGTAACGGGCCATGACCGGGCCACTTAAATAGGCCCGGTGGGCCGCATGTGTCCCGCGGGCTGCAGGTTGAGCATCGCTGGTTTGGGCTCTCCTTTTTAGGCTCTCTGGTAGTATGATTGTTTTGTTTCACTTACGAATGGACTATTCTGTCTCAAAAGTTTGCAACCTCTGTTCTAGGAAATACTAAATTAGTTCTTGCATATTATATCGTCAGCATCGCCAATTCAAAAAATGCCGCCAAATGCCATCATCCTTATCACAAACTGTGTAAAACAATATACAAGGCCAAGCTTTTTCAGAAATTTGGATTCTGATAGACATCCGATCTTCCATCCAACATTTATCGAATTGGCCATCGGTGATAGCACCAGCAGGAGTATTTTACACCTTTTTAGACAGCTTTCGGATCGGCACCCTATCCATCTACAGTGCGTCCCTTCTCATGTAGGCCTGCCCGGGAACGAAGAAGTGGATGATCTTGCGAAGGTGGCTACCAGTGATCCTGGGGACCCGGAAGACCACTTGGTCCTTACATCAACCGAGATCTACTCCAGGGCTAAAGAATTGATATGTAGAACCTGGGTTGTCCCTCCTGTACACCCATGGTATTTTCAAAGACATCCAGGATCCGCCATATCATTCAAGGGTTCCAGATCGTATCAGACGGCATTCTCGCGATTTTCGACTGGTCACCTGAGGTGTATGAATTTTGAAGGGGGCGAAAGAAGCTTCCCAATATGCACCAAATGTGAGATCCGTCCTTTTCCTCCTCAGCACATTCTGCAATGTGTGGGGTTTTCATGTGAGGAGGCTGTTGATTCCCCCTGCTGTTCTCAGACTTTTTGAAGAATTATGGACTCATGAATCTGGTCTAGTTTCACTAGATCAGATGGGGATTAGTCCCACCACCACCACAAACTGTGTTTGAAAGTACAACGGAATGATTTCCACTATTGGTCGTATATTGCGGCATTTGGCGACGTCTTTTGATTTCACAAAATGGGTCGATGGTATAATACGGAAGTACCATTCAATTTTAACATCGTCCTTTAAGAAATACTTTATACATTATGGGGTTTTCATTGAAATAAGTGTGTACTGCCATTTGCTAAGAGAGAGTCCCATGGTTTGAGATACAGGAGTGAGTGAGTGAATATTAACGTCGCACTGTTCGGCTACACAGGGCTTTCGGCCACGGACCGACCTCGTAATTTTCAACCATGGTCAAGTGACGAGGAGCTGGCACTCCTCTCTTTTACACCAAGGGAAGAACGTTTGAGCCCCCTCCCCCTACCACGATCGACCACTAGACTACCGCGCCCCCTTGAGATTCAGAAAGAACAATTTAGAAAAATAGAATAATTTATGCTGTTGTTGTTGCTGCTTATTCCACCTTTCTGACGTAGTCAGATCGAGGCCCACGAAATTCATCAAAGCAGATACGTCTGTCATTAGCTTAAGCTTTGAGCCCATGAAGGTGACAGCACGATTTTGCTCACGATAGATGGCGGCACCATTCGGATCCACAGATTTAACGAGCACGTTTTCTGTTTGTACTCGGCGAGTATTTGGTGGCATCGGGCATCGAACCCAGGTCTTCCGGTCTGGCATCCGATGCTCTAACCACGGCCCTTGAGAATAATTCATAGATAATGTGATTACATTTATTTGCATCAGAAACTATATTATCCATAAATTTATAGATAGTGTGATTACATTTATTTGCATAAGAAACTATATTATCCGTAAAAATTTATCTGGAGGTTCAGAGTGTTAGTTGTAGATAACCTGGCCTGAAGTTGGTGGTATTTATCTATGTGTCAAAGCCTTCCCTACAGCAATGACTTCCCCGTTTTTTTTTATTTGGCCTCACTTTTTCAATTAAAAAATTATTGCACCATCCCCCTTTATATTACAATAAAACTAAAAAGAAATATAACACATTTTGTGTTTGTGTTGTTTTTTAATGCACAAAAATGTATTAATTTTTCATATCTTACAAGTTTGTATACATACAGGAAAGTATTTGTTAACACTGCCTTCGGAGCACTTTTTTTGAAATATATAAATTTTCAACTAAATAAACACTTTTTTATTTGAAATAGAGCATAAAACTAGGAATACAATTTCCACTAAATTAAAAAATAATTTCGGATAGATTGGGATTTTTTAAGTGAAATTTTAGTAAAAAATGTCAGTTATGGTAAACCTTATATTGAAAATTCTAATTAATATATTCGAGTAATATTTATACAGTACATAAATATAACATCCATATCTGTGCTTAGAGCTGTAAGATTTGTAATACCTTAGAAATTGTTTGAAATATGTCAATTTTTATGCAAGAACTCAATTTTTTACAAACACTGGTGTTATTTTCTCACAAAAAGTGCAATAAAATGCATAAATATGTACACGGAGATTAGATTATTGGCTATAATACAGATAAAACTAAATACAACATTTTATGAAAATGTCAATTCAATATCTTAAAAAGAAATCAGGTAGGAAACTTTACCGTGAAGCAAAAAATGGAAAAACATAGTTTCTGAGAAAATGAATTTAAAGATTTTAATACAATACATATAAACAAGATATCAATCATTGGCATTTCCAAGTAATTTTAACGCGTTTTTCACATGTTGTATTTTACAATAATGCAACTAATGAACTTTTTACTAACAGAAAGTAGCACAGTACCACTCCTCTAAATGTACTACTATTAAGATGAAAAGAAATAATGACACAAATTTCCTCATTTTTGTGAAGATTTCCTCCAAAATGCAGGTAGATTTTTTTTAAAAAAACCTTTTGCAAACTATAAATTTACTGGGTAAAATTTGAGAAAATTTTGTTATAAACTAGCGAAATTCAGGAAATTTTGTAGGAAAATTCGGGAAAACTATGGGAAAATTTAAATATGATTCGGTTCATCTAGGGCACAAATGCGACCAAATGCCGAAAACCCGAGGTCAATCGGTTGCTTATTGGCTGAGAAAAAGGTACGACAAAATATGGAACGAAGACGAAGACGAAATTTGCGTCCTAATAGCGCTTTTGTTCCACTACGTGAAAAACACGCTAAAAATTTTCTACTAATTGTACATCTTTTTAACTTACTATATTTATAGCTCAAGCTCTCTTTAGCGTCATGTTTAACTAATTCGGACTTTTTATTACCCTTTTGCTGTTTTCTGGAGAGTTTTATATTGACAATATATAACAATTTTTATAACAATTGTCGTTTTGTAAAATTTTGATGGAAAATTGCAGTTACGATCTTTTACACAAAATTCTAATAAATGTATATAAATAATAATTACAGTACATAACTAACATCTTTATATATATTAGTATTTAAAAGATTTGTAATACTTTTGAAAGTTTTTTAAGTATGCTAAATTTTATTCCAAAACTCGATTTTTTTAAAAATTAATTTTTTTTTCATAAAAAAGCAATAAAGTACACAAATATATACGCATAGATTAGGTTTTGATTCATAACACATATAGAACTAAATAAAATATGTGTTTTGAAAATTTCAATCCAATATCTTCAAAATATTTTGTGTAGGGATGTGCTTCCGGTTTTATAAACTCCATTTCCTGCTTACTAATTATACTCTAGCTTTGCTTCTAAATATCGTAAAGACAAAAATAGAGTGTTTTTGGAATCAAAAATGTTGGGATGTAAAATAAAAACCTAAAATAAATTTCGAAAATTTTCACCAAAACGGCGAATTTTGGGTAGTCCAGGATTCTCACCTTAATCCAGGGGGGGGGATCCTCTCTTCTTAATCCTCTCTTCACCTTAATCCAGGGATTCTCAAAGTGGTCTAATTTGACCTTCAGGGGTCTATGACGACCTGCTAGGGGTCTAGGTCATCGAAAAAATACTTTGGGGGGGGGGGGTCCATGAGTTGTAAATGGGGATCTATGATAATAGGTCTCATTAAAGCAGGTCGTGACTTTAATTTTAAAAGAAAATTTAATCAAATGGAAGCCAGATTTTACCTACTTAGCGGATTTACTTTCTAAATTTAATTAGGTCAGTTTGCAGTTACAAGGGGGCTGCATACGTTTATCAAAGCAAGGATTATCACTTCTTCGTTTCTTGCCAAAATTAAACTAAAGTTCAATATTGGACGTCGTGAAATTCTCAATTGTCCACAGACAATATGCCAAAAAAATGTCGTTTCAATCTAAGTTCGACATTTAAATGCTCTTTTTTCAGAATTTGAAACTAGGTTTTAGAATGCTTTGACTATGATAATACCAAAATAGGCAATGAATTCAAGTCACATTGAAAAAAGAACAAATGTCAAATTACAAGAGGAACTAATAGAAATAGGCATTAATGAAGATCTTAAAATAATGTTTAGAATTGGATGTCAGCAGTTTTGGCTTTAAACAGACATACCGGTTATTTATCCCGAATTATGGAACTGCAAGAAAGTTTTTAATTGCTTTTCTTAGTGAGAAGGAGTTTAAGCGCCAATCTACAAAATGAAAAAAGAAAAAGACTGGACGCTGCTAATCGAAAAGATTTAGGGAATCTTCTCAGGTAATCGAGAAGATTACCTGACAAGATTGATGTCAAATGTTGAAAATTTGTTATTGAAGCACCTGTTCATTCTTAGCATTAAAGCATTTGTTTGTTGATCAGTTATTTTATGTAATAACTAAAAAATTTGATTTAATCAATTCACATGTGTGTTTCCTGAGTTCTAAACGCTATGCTTCACTACAATTAGAAGTTTAAATCTTTTAAAGTAAACAGCTCTATATATACCAGCTGTCAAAAAGTAATTTAATTTCATAAATTTGCAAAAGTTAAATCTAAGGTAAGCAAGGGTCTCACCGAACCAAAAAGTATGGTAAGGAGTCTATGAGACAAAAAAATTGGGAACCTCTGGTTTAATACAACATTATAAGGTATTTACGTATTATACCATCGACCAATTTCTTCAAATCAAAAGGCGTCACAAAATGCCGCGATATGCGGCCAATAGTGTAAAACTGCTCCTGTATATGTTTCAAAATAATAAAAACGACAACAGCATTTGGCAAAATTGGTCGATGGTATAATACGAAAGTACCTAGGGACATCTTAAGGCATGGACCAACCGGACCCAGGGCATCGGCTTCAATGGTGCCCTCGTCTCGTTCTTGACTCAGCCTTAATAACATCATTATTCGAACAATTTCAACAGTCAAATATTATTTCCGTTTGCATTCTCCGAAAAACATGTGTCAACTGGCTACATGTGATGACCATCGTCCACGTACGGGCCTAGGCCTACCACCATATACCCTCACTCCTTCAGTCAAAAGGCGGCAGTCGATCGAGCTGGTTTGTGCGATTGTAAGTTATGCACATTTATAAGTTTCGGGTTATTATTATGCGAGTATTTGACAACGTATGCTATGCACTGTATACTTTTAAGGGTCATAGATGGGGCCTATATTTATATAGGGGCCATGGGCCTCAAGAAGTCCTAAGACCTTCTCTGTAAGTACCCATAATATTTTATTTGAATATGGATTGTGTGTGTTGGATTTTTTTTTCAATACAAAATATCTAAAACTGAAGCTTCTTTGAAGGTATATAAAATCAGACAACAACTCATTCAAATTCATTTATTTCATCCCTGATAGTGCCGGTTTATCCATTGAGCGCTTGAGGCGGGCACCCAGGGGCCTGAAAGGGCACGGTTAAGCTGGACTTAACCAGTTATAAATTTCGATCCACCAGTGTTAAAGGGGCCTGTAGATCTTTTGAGCCCAGGGCCCGGAGTGAGCTTAAATCGGCACTGATCCCTGATATGATTGTACCATGTAGACCTCTCTAAACCCCCCCCCCCCGAGTAGTGAATAGTACAAGCCCATTGCAACATTTCCTAGCCCCGACTCTTTCTCGCCGCATAGTAAAATCAATTCCATTGTGAGGGAAGAGTTATTTCTTCCCTCAGTGTGGGGAGGTCGGAAGGAAGACTCTAGCCATATTCCAAAATAATTTCAATTTATTTTCAATATACAACAGCAACGCAAAATCTGTTAACCAAGTCTAAAAATGCACCTAAATTCTAAATATGAATTACAATAGCGAGGTCGACGAGAAGATCAGTGGCGTAACGTTCGAGAAGATCAGTACGAGAGAGAGAGAGAGATCAGTGGCGAAACGTTCACCCTTGCACTGCGGGGGGAGGGGGACTCTAGGGGGCCCCAAATAGGACTGACGCCAAATACGTACCCTTTGTAAGATCCGGCTTGGAGCACAAAACTTGACATTGCAGGGGTGCACTAATATTTTCCGTTTCGCCACTGGAGCAGACTATAAATAAAACAGATCACTTACTTCGAAACAATACTCTATAATTCTCTTAATGACCTAATCTAATTTAATTTCTATTTGACAAATCGTCAACTTTAATGCTACAATATTCAGCTACTAAGTACACCTCATTTTATGTTTTATCTACTGCTGCTAGCCTTTGCAGTCTACCTTCTCTCTATATCTTTTTTAATATCCTCTCTAACTCGAAAGTTTAATCTTTATATACAAGACTAAATTTGCATACTCACATCTTCTTCTTCGCAGGAAGGTTTTTAATAAATTAAATTGTAAAGACCATTTTTCTCCAAGAGGATTTGTTAGTTGAAAAATTCCGAATATACCCGTGACACCATCCAAGCTTTTTTTTTTTTTTTTTTTTTTTTGTCTTTCACTTTATCGCAAACAGTTATTTGGACAGTAGGGTTTTTTAAAAAAATTTAATACTAAAGAAGTAGTTAAATGTACCTGATGATTTTTTTCCTTGTAAATATTTACTAGGTGTTCTCTCCTAGCAAATGATGTTAAAAAAATATTAAAATACTTGTTTTACTTTAATAAAAATTACTTTGATTTTTCTACCATAAAAAAGCCAGAATATTTAAACATAATTTCCCTTGTGGTAGTAGTACCTAACATAAAAATATATTATTTTTATTTTATTTTCCTTTCATCTACATGCCAGAGAACATCTTTTCCTCATAAATAGGTATTAAAATTCTAAAAAAAAATTGATCCTTCTTAGTGTGTATATGGAAATAATGTCTTTAAAAACGTAACAAATTATGCCCTGTAGAGTGCAGTTGCTGTTAGATACATTTCGTATACTTGAAAATTTATATATCTGCCTTTTTCTTTGTTAAAGTAATGGAATTTACGTAATAAAAAATAATTTAAATTTAGGTATTTATCTGAATAAACTTTCGTAGAAAGCCTTCCACGCAATTTATTAATTGAAATTTATGCTAAAAAAACAGAGTTTAAGTAAGGAAATTTAATTTAAATTTCGTTTATGTAAATAAAATTTTATGCAATATTTTGCCGTTTTATTGGATAATGATTTAATATATCGTACCCTAATCTTCATGAAATATAACTTTTAGTGAAAACTAGTTACCAGTATTTTAAGATCATTAGTAATAAAACATGTCCACATTACTTCATTCTACTATATCAGAGATTCCCAAACTTTTTTGTCTCATAGACCCCTTGCCATGTTTTTCGGTTTTGGGTACTTACCTAAAAATGATATTTTGCAAATTTATCAACTTAAATGTCTTTTGGACAGCTGGTATAGAGTTTTATACTTACTTTGGAATATTTAAATTTCTAACTGTATAGTGAAGTATAGTGTTTAAAATCTAATACACACGTGCTAATTAATTAAATTAAAATTTAATCACTGCTTAAAGTAAGTGTTACATAAAAATAATTGAGCAACAAACAAATGCTTTTAATGGGAGAGATGAATCTGGTACTTCATCCATTCTAGTGCTTCGAAAATTGTTGATATCCGTTTCTAAATTTTACTTTAAGATCTTCTTGGTGCCTATTTCTATCAGTTCCTCTTATAATATGACATTTGTTTTTTCTTTCAGTGTGACCATATTAATTAATTACCTACAGGGGTATTACCATTTACCATGATACATATATATACAGGGTGTCCAGCCTTAAAGTGACCCAATAGCTAATTCCCGAACCGTTCGGTTTAGATATGCACTTCCAATTTGAAAAATGTTTTAAAACAGGTAAAGAATATTTTTTCGTGCTTTTCGAAACAAAAAACCCATTTAGAAAAAAATTACAAAAATTAATTTTTTATACGGTCCCCAGGTTCTATCACTTATATTTGGGAAAAGATGCAGTACACAAAAACAAAGTAAATACAAAAAGTTTCATTTTATTACGATAAAAATTAACCGAGTTATGGAACTTTAAAAGATATATTTTATACATTTTCTGGGGCATTTTCAAGAAGCTAGTAAGGGGCCATCTCCAAAGTGAAATTAGTAGAAACTCTGCCATAAAACTTTCGCTCTTACACGTCACTCTTATGTAAATCGTTTTTTAATTTAAAAAAAGCATGCGTTAATCTATACTAATATATAAAAGAAAGAGTTTGTGTGTGTGTGTGTGTGTGTTGTGTGTGTGTGTGTGTGTGTGTGTTGTGTGTGTGTGTGTGTGTGTGTGTTGTGTTTGTGTGTGTGTGTGTGTGTGTGTGTGTGTGTGTGTGTTTGTGTGGTTCACCTATTCTGACCAAATTAAGCAACCCAGGAGTATGAAACTTGGCATGTAGAAGCTATAGGTCGTTATGCTATTAACCTCGAAGAGTTTTTTTCGAAATTTGCTTTAGATTTTTTTAAAATTCAATTTTTAAGCGATTTTTCAGCTAAATGGAGATATGACGTCATCAGCCATGTCAAGTCTTAACTTTGCGAAAATTAATATTTTGAGCAGTTTTGGAGGGGATTTTAGCACATTTTATTGTAAATATATTTATTCATGGTTGTATTTATTCATTTTTAAACTCTTTGGGGAGGAATTACATTTGTTTTTGGAAAAATCGTTGTCAAAAAAATTTTTTTTTTTAAATTTCATTTTTCTGATTGGCAACACTAATTTGATAACAGTAGATTTTTGTATTTGATTCACAACGTATTATATCTTTTTCGCTACTTTAAAAAAAGAATGTTTTTTTTTACAACTTTTTCAGACTAAATGGTCATTCCATACGGATGGAATGGGGCAATATGTACCGTTTAAGTGTAATGATAATTCAGACGATTTCATTTAGTTCTAAGCTTAACTTTAGAGCCGAAAACCTGTGCCATGATATGAACTTCAGATAGATTGTAACCGCCAACGTTAGTGGGTGATACTTAAGTTTATCCACCGTATTAAATTTGTGAAACTGTGCATAATGTTTGTTTACAATTATTTCTTATAAACTTTTGTGGTTTGTAATAATGCATGTTTGCGTAATGGAACAACTACCCATCTTGCAAGGCCTAAAGCTACTATTTTTATTGTTGTGAACCACTTTTAAAGATATTTACTTTCCATAAAGTGTTCTATTTCATTTTATGCTTTTGGTTAATCTTAGTTGTACTATCAGCATTAAAAAAAGCTTGATTCCACTCTACAAACCTTTTTGCTGTATCTAAAAAAATTTTGCTTCTCCATGTTGTTATTCTTAGAATTTTATGTTATTCTTAGAGGCAATAATGGAAGAACATTTGTTCATATTTTGGTACAAAATAGTTGCAAGGACCTTGGGTTTACACGTTTGCTTTTCCTTATTCTTGCTAACCTGAATGTTGGTGGTATTATTAATCACGGTTGTGCTTGGGCTACAATTTATTTCATGTTCATATCATGACAACAGAAGGAAGTCGGCCCTAAAGTAAGAAAAGCTATTAACTAAATCATTATCTGAATATTAGTACACTTTAGCGGTACATCTTGCCTATTTCCATCCTAATAGCATTACAATTCAGTCTGAAAAATGTTGCCTTCTTCGTAATTCCATGTAGTAAAATAGTACAAAAATGTAGCCTATAACAAACAAAAAAAGGCACTCACTTCAAACTAATTGGGATTGTCACTATCCTGATTTTCATCAAAGCCAAATTGGTGACATGCAAATCACTCCTGTATATCAAAACAACAAATATATATATATATATTTTGAAAAAGAAAGATTTATAAGATTTTGGTGGGAAATAGCACGATTTGCGTGGTCCAAATTTTGACTACGGTGATGTTAATACACAAGAATACAGATTTTTATTTACGTATAAGATTTTCTGATATATTCCTTTTTTTTCTGTGGTGTTTATGGTAGTTTCATCTAAATCAGACCTTTGCTTATCTATTTAAGGTTGCTTTTCGGTTTGAATTGATGTTTACTAGCTTACTTCATATATATTTACGTTTATTTTATTCATGTTTAAATTTTTTATATTTTAGGTTTTCTGGCAAAATTAAGGATTAATTTTCTTTTGTTTTCTATAACCTTTTAATTTAAATTATGCTATATTTTCTATTTTAGTGTCTCACATATGCAAGTTGGCAATTGTTGCAATAATACGTCAGTACCTTTTCTTTTTGTAGCTATATTCTGGTACTATTTTGCTACATTGATGAAACATGGAATTTGCCGATAAAGGTAAAAAGCAATAACATTTTTTGGAGCTTGCGTATTATTGCAATAATTGCCAATTTAATTAATAACTCGCCAAATTAGCAACCATATGCTTCATTTCATGTAATGTCGCCAATAGGTTGCGATAATATGTAAGTACCATAGAAAATGACACTCCATTCAAACTAATTGGGATTATCAGATTGCCGATATCATGATTTAAGTTAAAATTTATGATACTTACATATAAGCATCATCACAGCCAATTTGGTGCAATCCTAATCGCTTCTTGATATTAAAACAACAAAGTTACATTAGCATTAGTTACATTACATGTTTTTATATAAAAAAAAATCAGTCACATTTTGTTGGGATTTGCTTAGTGCCAGTTTGGTTGTAGTGATGCTAATACGTAAGAACACGAAGGCTAATATGAATTTTTATTTACGTATGAGATTTTCTGACATATTTTCCAACATGTTATTAAATAGATTTTGGCATATGTTCTGCATGCTGCTTATTTTATTTTTCTCCTCATAGTTTTTATAACCGATAAGTACTCATTTTTTGATCTCATGGAAAGATGGTTAACTATATTCATCAAGAAGATCTTCATGGAAACTATTGATGTGCTTGAATGCATAACAAAGTAATTTTCTTTTGCACTTCAAAATTCTGAGTTAATGCAATTTTTTGTTGTGTTGCATTATGGTTTAATTTTCCTTCTGACAATCGGTTCTTCATATAAATTTTTGAAGATTTTATACATATGCATTGTATATATTTGTTACATATGTATACATTTCTATGACATTTCTATATTTTGGTTGAAAAAAAAATATTGCTTTTTTTTCTTCATCAGCAAATACCATGTTTTCATCATTACAGGAAAACGCTTCAGATGCTGATTAATGTTGATCAGATTTTTTGTGACATGGCATATCATGGCTTAATTTTGCTTCTGACAATCTTCAAATATATAAATTTATTTATACCATTTGTGATCCAAAAGTGTTTGTGAGAAAAATATGCAGCTTGATACGATTTTCTCATATTTCTCTTTGGATTTCTTTAAAATTCAATGTTGATGCGATTTTACTACTCATGACATCAAGGTTTAATTTTGCTTCTGATATGTTCCTTATTTAGTTTTATGAAGATCATATAATTTATACATATGCTGTCCATATATGATATGTTTCAATGATCACTAATTATTTATCATTGTATTTTCTCATTCGTTTGTTCTTTATGACTGAATAACAAATATTTTTAATCGAAATATTGCAAAAAAGTATTGTTTAAAAATTAATTTTTTATCATCAAGTTTTAGTATTTCTCTCATTAGGTTCATAATTGTTTTTTTTATGTAGCACTTTTTAATCTGTTTTAGATGGGTTTTTTTTATTTTGGTTCTTGCTAATTTAATTTTTTCTCTATTGTATTACATCTAAATTTTATATTAAATCTAATATAGATGTTGGATAGTATTACATCCATTCCTCATGTAATTTAACGCAACAGTGTGAATTTAACTTAATAGTTTATTATAATATAGGCCTATTTTAGATATTTTTTAAAATTTTAGTTTGTACTAATTTAATTTTTTTCCAATTGAAGGCTACCTAATATTTTATTTATGATAGTATTTTAGTGAAATGGTTTATCATAATTAATTTTTTCTTCTGATTTATATATTTCATGTTATTTTACTCATAGTTCTCATAGCAGAAATATACTACTATTATCACTTTTCCGTTATAATTTGTATTTATATTTTCATTCCTATTTACCTTTTTAGCTTGTTAATTTTCTCTCTTACATTACATACTTCATATGAAATCATTTTTAACTGTTAAGCAAAATTTCAATATGAACACTCATAAAAAAAAATAACTTCTAACTTTTAGATACACTGCCCTGTAATGGCTCAATCCTCTTTAAAATATATCATGTTTGCAAAAAAAAAGCTGGTTTTTTTAAAAAATTTAACCTTTGCGAAGAACGTGTATGACACATGTGAAATCAGTGTTGCCAACTTGGCGAGTTATTTTGAACATTGGCAATGGTGCAATAAAATCTAAGAACCTACATTTTCTTCCATTGAAAAAGGTTCCTACTTTTCCTGATACTTACGTATTAGAGTCACTGTAGCCAAAGTGGTACTTTTTTCACCAAAATTTGATTTTTTTTCCTTATAAGACACAAAAGAATCTGTTATTTTGATATTGTGGTGCAAATTTTGCTGTGGTGACGCCAACACATAAGTACCCTTTTCCTTTATTGGCAGATTCCATGTTTTTCCATTGTAACAAAAAAGAAGAAAAATGTAACTTTAGAAAATGACACTCAATGTAAACTGAGATTACAGATTGTCAATATTGTGATTTTAAGTTAGAATTTCTATTTACGTATAATATTTTTTGTCATGCTTTTTTTTGTTTGTTCTGAACTGCTTATGATGGTTTCATCAAAATCAAATCTTAATTTATCTATTTAAAGTACCTTTTTGATTTCAATTAATATTATAATTTCAATATACTATATGTAAGGTTACTTATACATTTTTTTATTTCTTTTTCAATTTTAAATATTTAAGATTTTCAGTTATGTGCTTTTTTGTTGTTGTTCAGAACTGTTTATGGCAATTTTATCAAAGTTAGGGCTTACTTTTTCTGTTTTAAAAACCTTTTAATTTAAATTAAAATATTATAACTCCTATTTCAGTTCTGAACTAATATTCTATATTAGATGTATTACTGAGATGTTAGATAGTATTATATGAGGTATGGGTGCAATGCTAATTTAATTTTTTTCCAGTTGAATGCTTTCTAATATTTCTTATTCATTTAGTGAATCAGTTTATCATCATTCATTTTTTCTTTCGGCTCATCTATTGCAGGTTATTTTACCCATAGTTCCCATATCAGAAACTCACTACTGCTATCACTTTTCTGTAATAATTTTTATTTATATTTGCATTCATTCATATCTATTTATTCTTTAGCTTGCTAATTTTCTCTCTTACATTGAAATATTTGTTTTTGTTAAATTATTATTTACTTCGAAGCCAAATTGAAATTTGTTTAAAATTATTTCTAATGTGAACATTCATTTGAAAAAAAATGTTTTTAATTTTTGGTTTCCTACTTCATACAGGGTTTTACCCTCCCTAAAAAAATATTATAATTGCTATGATAGAAGAATTTTTGTTTTTAAAACTTAACCCGTGCGAAGAACGGTCATTTCAGCTAGTAATATAATAATTGAGTATTAAAGAAATAAAATTTATTCTGTGTACGTGTAAAACAGATAAAATAAAATATTTTGGACGAAGAAAACATTTCAAAAGCAGTTCCAAAAAATAGACTTATATGCTGCGGCTTCAGTCTGATTTGCTGCGTTTTTGCTGATCATGACGAACGTTATTGTACTCGCTTGCAATTGCATACAGTCGTATTCTAATACTACGAATTCTAGTACGGAAGAACGAGATGTATACAAATAAAGAATACTGCGAAATGGTACTGTTTTATGGGCAGTGTAATCGAAATAAAAGAGAGGCGGCAAGACTTTATGCCATTAAATTTCCCACTTGAAGACATCCATCTTATTGCACAATTGCCCGTGCTGTTCAACGCTTGTATAAAACTGGGAATTGTCATAGACGTATTCCCTTGTCTCGTGCCACACCTCGTGCCTTCATCATTATTTAAGCTAATTTGGCCATTCTGATATAATAAAGCCCCTGAATCATGATTGGCGCATCATTCCACATGATGCTATAATTTGAACGGCAAGTCCTGTATTATTTTGCGGCTATTTGTTTAAACAAACTGTTTTAATCTTTTCGGTACAAGTTGTATTTCTTTAATTTAACTTTTATTGCTTGCCATACAGCAATACAAACTGTCAATCTATGATGCTTACTACGATGTTTCAATATTACTATGATGTTTTTCTCTTGCTCTTTCTGTAGATAGTGAGTTACTGTTCTCTAAACTCAATTTATATACGACCCCCTTTTCTGAAAAATTCAAATGCTTCAATTTTATGTAGGCACAACTCGGTCAGTTTTTATTGTAATAAAATGAAACTTGTTGTGTTTACTTTCTTCTTGTGTACTGCATCTTTTCCTAAATATAAGTAATAGGACCTGGGGACCGTATAAAAATTTAATTTTTGTAAATTTTTTCTGAATGGGTTTTTTTGGTTCGAAAAGCACGTAAAAACATTTTTTACCTTTTTTAAAACATTTTTCAAATTGGAAGTGTATATCTAAACCGAACGGTTCGGGAATTTGCTATTGGGTCACATTAAGGCTGGACACCCTGTATATATATATATATATATATACATTCTCCAACCTAGTTTTAAAATCTGAATAATGGGCATTTAAATGTTGAACAAAGGTTAAAATGTCCTTTTCCTGGCAGATTGTGCGTGACAAATTGAGAAATTAAGAAAATTCGGGACGTCCAATATTATACTCCTTAGCAAGGCAGGAAATGGAAGGAAAAAATTATGACAAGAAACGCCGAAAGGATGGTCCTTGTAACTGCAAATTCATTAAATATAGTTAATAAATCTGTTAAACAGGTAAATCTGGTTCTCACTAGAGTAAATTTTCTTTTAAAATTAAAGTCATATTATAGTATAATAAGAGTCACTATCGTAGACCCCCATTTACACCTCATGGACCCCCAAATTATTTTTTCAATGTTGTGGACCCCCTGAATGTTGCCATAGACCCCTTTGGGAATCACTGTACTATATGCTTAGTATAATTTAAATTTCAACAAAATTATTTGGCATTTTACTAAGCTTAAACGAACTGACTTCGGGCAGGAGAAAAATTAACGTTTCTATTTTGTAAAGGCCGGGCTAAGATCGTTTCTTCTTTAGGATGCTTATTTCACTATTTTTCTAGTAAATTGTGGTCCTAGTTTTTCACCGATTACGACTTCAGTCGAGGGAGGGAACATGCGGGTGTTGTCAGGTAGACCAGGCATTATGTAATTCTTTCATTAGACCATGCATTAAATAATTCCTTCATTAGACTAGGCATTATGTAATTCCTTCATTATGTATAATTCATCAGGATATGCGAAAAATAATATGAACTACAGAATAGCAATTGTGGAACAAAATTAGCCAAATTTTCAGTTACCAAGACGTCTTAGTGTAAGATTGCTGCTGAAGCTCTAATAGCTGATAAAGAGGATTTTTTTTTTTGTTTATAATGCCCTTGTGGGTCGATTTTAGAAAACACCTTCCTAAGCTAATCTCTGCTCAGCAAAAGTAACACATTGTTACAAATTTTGTGTAATGAACGTTTAAAATTATGTAGATAGTTTATATTTGGATGTTCAATATGTTAATATTACTTTCTGTTATATTTATTTTATGTGAAAATTATAATTTTCGCAAAATGCCGTTCCTTACATTATAGTGGCGATAGAGTCAAATTGACATCATTTTGGCAGCCTCTTTGGCAATTTGGCGATTGATTGAAGGGTGCAGAAATTGATATACTGTAGCGCTACCTGGTGGGGAGCTGAAACAAAGAGGATAGCACAAAAGCCTACTCCACAAAAAATACATATACATGCCAATTTTCATAGTGATCGGTTGAACGATGTGTTGGAGTGAAGTGATTTCATATATACAAACATCCATTTTCTTTATAAAGATGAATATTTACAATTTAGTTAAAATTGCAATTCAAATAGTTTGTCTAGTTTTTGTATGTATTTTATTGTAGACCATAAAATCAAATTTTGAGAATTTGAATTTTCATGAAAAAATAAGGAATAATAATTTAATTGTAACTGTATATTTACGTTGCGCTTGCACTTGTACCTGTTTAAAGCTATTTGGGTGAAATTCATCAAATGTCTCCACTGGCTTAGGGTTAACACAGGAGTACAACTATTTATTATCTAAATACAGCTTTTTGTGAAGTATTAATGTTTCATGTTGTTTTTGTATAACATTCTTCATATACGCAATAGGGTTTTGATTGACGTATTATGGAATACAAATAGTAATAACTCGTATATACAAGAGAATTTATTGTTTTTTTTATGGTACCATCTTCACAATTTTTTTGTTTTTAATATTTTATATTTGGTTTTAATTGTATTTTATAAAGGTTAATATTTCATAATAATTCCATACAAACAATTTTGAGTTTGTAAAATTTAATTTTTTTTAGCTTTTTTAAGCATTTTTTAAATGTCTCTTTTCTTTCAAAAATTTTTTTCCAAGTACCTTAAAGTATACTACATAAAACTGTGCATGTGTGTTTTTTTGCTGCTGCTCTTTAATTTTTTATTAATTTTTTTATAGATAAACTTCCAAAAATTCCCCAAAAAACATTAATTTTGATTTTGAAATTTTTTAGAAAAAGTTCTAAGCATGTTAGAGCTAATTCCATACTCAGTTTTACAAAACATACATTTCAGAACATGTATAAAAAATTTCAAACCCATACTTAAATTATTAAAAAAGCTTTAGGGTTTTGAATAACAGTATATGTACAAAAATTCAACATGGAGAAATATGAGTTTGAAGTTTTCATTCCATGAATAGCATGATATAATATTCATCGAATAGTCTGAAATTTTTATGAAATGTTAATTAGCTTATTTAAAACTACTTTGCATAAAAAATTGCACAAATGTAGAACAATTAAACAGTATACTACCATAATGAATATATAGAAAAAAACGAATGAAAGATCAATATTTCATAAAACTTTATCTTAATAATTATAAAAAAAAATAAACATACACACTGCAGAGCTAATTCCATGCTCAGAGCTAATGCACATGTACAAAAGATGTTTATGCCTTTATTTTTTATTTCGATGATTTTAAAAGCCTTCGCATGTTAAATATTGTACACGAATAAAAGCAAAATCAAACAGCAATTTATAGGTAAAATACATCAAAATCTAAGAACTGTATATGTGCATTTGTTTAAATAGATATCTTAAAATATTTTAATAATAAAAGTGTTGAATCTCACACACATGGGATATATATATATCACCAAAAACAAATATATAAAAATGGGAGAGTTTTTCTATTCTTGCGAATTAGATTTTTAATTATCTGAGTTATCAAAAGGAGATTTAGTATTTGTGCTTTGAGAGAATCCGCGTTTTGAAGTTTTAATTTCATTCATAATAATATTATAAAAAGCACGCACAACTGTTAAATCTTGACCAAATGCATTTGATCTTCCAGTAAATAATTCACAAACTAGAATTTTGGCATGAATTGCACAATTCTTTCTTAAAATGATTTATTACTGCATATATAATGTCAATCTCATTGATGCGCATTAGAAAAATAATTCATTCATTTTTTATCAGGTTCTTTTCTAGCAGATAATCTGAAATGTAGGCGTGGTAGTTGCTGTTTAGCATCAAACATTGCTCCATTACTTAATGAAAAATGCAGGTAAAGCTTTGAAATTTTCCAGGCATATTTATAAAGATTCGGGGTATCAAATAAGCCAATAAAAAATTTTCCGACAGTTTAATGATTTTTAGGGTACCATATCGCCTTAAGTTATTATAGTTTGGCGAAATCCAAAGATCCAGAATAAACATTTAAAACAGGAATTATGATACTGAATCATAAATATGATATTTGTGACGATTCAGAAATCCTTTTCAATCCCAATTGATTCTTCCCTTGGTTGATATAATTTATTACCTGTACACAGGTACTCTTCTAGCAACTACATAATATACAGCTCCATGTGTTTTATTTATGTATGGATAAACAAGAAAATACATCGAGAGAGATTTCTGCGCGTTAGTGTTCGCCGAATCTCAAGCAGTCTACGAACTCATTACCTTGTGGCTTCCGTTCCTCCTCCAGAAGGAAACCGTTTAAGTACTCTGTACTATTAGTTATAAATTTACTTACTCTTTTGTAAAGATCAGAGTATTTATTAAATCCTTCTTAACAGAAAATATAAAAATCGTGTTTACAATATCATTCAATATAATCCTTTACTGATATTTTCATGGTGCATTCATTATCTTTATTTGAAAGGGGGTGGGGAAAGAGAGACGAAAAAACTGTGTCCTATCTACGAGTGATTTTTTTTAAATGTTGATGCTCTAATTCCCTTTGAAGTTTTATTGTGTGTAATGATAGTTTTCCCATTAAGTTTCAACTGTACTTCTTAAAGTAAATATAGGACCTAGGATTCAGACAAGTTCCTTTTAACGAATAGGAGAGGCGAGATAGCTTTCATGTCAATCAAACGTGTCATAGAATATTAGAGTTAATTCAGTTTTTGATTATCGAAGGCACCAAATCACAGAAAACAGTCTATAAGAAAATAATACAATGAATATAACTAATCAAGTAACAATTCTGCATTTCATTGTGTAATTGGTTGAAGTATAAAGTACAACTGCAGATGAAGAAATTGATCAGCTGAATATTTCCCCATACTTGATGGGATATTAAGAAAAGATGAACATAAGAATGCTGACGACAAAGCAGAAAGGTCAACTTTAAAGGTTCTTGATGATTATTATAAATTCTCCGATTATAACTCTCCGATTATAAATTCCACTTATGAATTTTTTTTTAAAAATTTAATCTTATTAGTAGTATTAAATTCGCTTAGGTAAAGATCAATGCTAATATAATATGTAGTGGATTTTAAATGGGTTTTCTTCTACTCACATTGTCACTATGCCTGGATCAAAACTTCAAAGGCTTTTTTCTCACATTTTAAAGCTCTGAATTGAGCTGAAACTTTCTATACGTGATTGTTTTGGATGATAATACGATAATTTAACTATAATTAATAAAAATTAATTGATTAAACTAGTTATTTAAAAAATTAAATTTTACTCAAAATTCCAATTACTTACAACGCGAAATAGTTGAATATTGAAGCCGGCTAATTAAACTATACCCTCATAAAATTAAATTATTTAAACTAATTATTGAATAGATTCAATTTGATTCAACGTTCCCTTTCGTTCTTAAAATTTAAGGTATAAGAAAATTATGTTACACAAAGTGTGTGAAGTTTGAAAGACCCATGCTTAAAAAATTCTTGTTTTACCGGTGTTATTTTGATGTACTCTGAGGAATGGTATTATGATTTTACTGTGATATAATTTATTACCAATACTTTTCCCAAATTTATTGGATATTTTTTCAAACAGACTGTTTTAAACATATACTTAAAAAAAAAATCCTGGTTTTTTTCATTGGTGCATTAAGGTATCCGACTACCCTAACATTGTGAATTTTGCCAACAACTGAGAAATTTTTTATGGTTTTATTTTATAGGCCATCTTATTAGCTTTATAAAAATACCAATTTTATCATTTTCCATTCACTAGAACAAAAACTACAAGTGTTTTAGTAAAAGCCGATGCCATTACTTTAAGCAAGATATGTCACACTTTAAAACGCATTTTACTCGAAATGTGTTTTTTTGAAAATAATCAAACGGGGTCAGCGATTGCTAAAAAAGTTTTTTAAAAAAAAAGGAAATTTTTTGTGTAAGTTCTGTATAATAGTAGAAGTGTTTTAACTTTCAGATTTATCAATCACTGTTTTATTGCAAAATTTACAGTCCCTTATGTGAATATAATCACTGTTTTTTAAAGCAATTTCTTATATTAACTGAGATAAAGTGCTCTAGTTTTTGTAAAAATTAAAATATCTCTTATCCTGAAGGTCATTTCGATTGAAAAATTGAAAATTTGTTCATAAACCTTTGGTACAGAATGAACCGCGTTTATGTTATTTTTTGTCAATTTTTACCCATTTTTTCCCATTTTAGTTTAAAGTTTTAATCTTACTAAAAGTCGTATTATAAATTCGCTTAGTAAAGATCAATAGTAATATAATATGTAGTGGATTTAAATGGGTTAATACACCTTATAAATACTGTATAATAATTTATTTTTCTCTTCTAAATTTTAGCATATTTTTCTTTAAATGTTCTAAAAATATCCAAAAAAACAACAAAAAAATCCACATATCTCCATTTTTTTAAAAACAAAGTTGTCGCAAGAAGTCGGATACCTTAATATATGACGATTAAAATTTATATTGCATTTTTATATAATATGTTTCACTCTTTGTTTTTTTTTCTTTCAGAAATAAAATTGAAGACTTTTTGAGCAATCCTGTTTTTGACTTACCTTCTTCAAAGCTGACCAAGAATTACTTTCAACAA
This sequence comes from Trichonephila clavata, assembly GCA_019973975.1. NCBI lineage: Eukaryota > Metazoa > Arthropoda > Arachnida > Araneae > Nephilidae > Trichonephila > Trichonephila clavata. The sequence goes on from BMAO01030937.1 coordinate 119,203, forward strand.
ATTTTATGTCATTCTTATGTTATTGATAAATGAAGAGAACAATTGCTTGAGGGAATTTCTATAAAAAATTGTTGAATGAGTTTTTCTTATTGTTGTTTGCTTATTTTAAAACAAAATACGAAATAAATATGAGCAGTGCCGGTTTAAGTTAATTTTGGGCCCTGGGCACAGAAGATCGACAGGCCCCCTTGGCACTGGAGAATCGAAATTAACCAGAAAATCTGATTAAGTCCAGTTTATTCGGGCCCTTTTGGACCCCTCCGGGCCCCTGGGCGCCCTCTCCAAGCGCCCAGCGGATAAGCCGGCACTAAATATGAGGTACTGTCTAAGGCAGGGGTGGCCAACCTTTTTGGGAAGCGTGCCACAATCTGATAAAAAAAAGTTACGCGTGCCACTTCCAACTTCTCCACCAAACTAAAAAGTATACAAAAGTGGAAAAAAAAGTTACTTATAGGATTATTATGTGTTATTTACTCCAAAAACATATTTTTAAATGGAAGTTTTATATGTATGAAATGTAAAAAAATGGTATAACAAATGAAACAAAAGTATAAACTTATATATTTTATTGTTGATAAATTTTTGCAGGATCAATCAGTTAGATTAGATACAAAATAAAAGTAAGCAACTTGAAACATGTAATTTTAAATGATTATTAAGCAGTTAATACTTTTTAATGTGGTTTTTGAATTTCTAGTTTTTTTACTAATCCATCTATATTTGGATTAGTTCGTGAACATGTTAACAAAATTAGGTGTTTTAGGTGCATATCAGTTAATTTTGAGCGATATTTGATTTAATCACGTTTAACAGAAAACATTTCTTCACAAACATATGTTGATCCAAACCTACAACAATATCTGACCGCTAACTCATGTAAATTTGGAAAATTGCTTGGTGGCACAAATTTCCAAAATTCGGTGTAATTCGGATCATTTGCGGTTAATAATTTCCTTATATTTGTCTTTCAGAGTAATATGGTGCTGTAGGTCAATAATTTCAATTTGTATCTGAGGTGGGTAACAATTAATGTCTTGAAGAGAAATCGAAAAAGGATTAGTGAAAAGTTCAGTATTTTTGTTATCTTTAAAATCCTCAAACTTGGCACAAAAAGAATCCTGCGAAATGGATATTAAATTTTTTAATCCATCATAGTTCGGAACATTACTAACTTTGGCAGATAATTCCTGCATGTCGGAATGGGAAATGAGTTAATTTTTTCTCTACAAAATCCAGACAAAAAACAAAAGTCTGTTCACAAAAGTAGATATATGACCAACTAGGATAGGAAAATACAATTTTTTCCTTGTAATCTTAAATTTAAATTGTTTAAATGTTCCATTATATCTGTAAGAAAAGCTAAGCCCCACAGCCAATTTTCACTCCTGAGGAGCGAGCATTCACTGGGCAGTTCATCGTTTTCTTCCAGATATTTTAAAACACATTCCCTCAAACTCCAACAAATCTCGCAAGTGAACTAACTGCCTTTGGAAAGCCAGCGCACACTACAATGAAGGAGTAACTCGCCATTTTCTTCCGTTTCTTCAGGGAAAAGCGTACGAAATCTTCATCGATTCAGAGCACGAGCACGTATTTTGTTGATACAGTGCATCACGGGGTTAACAACGAAAGACAAGTTTAAGTCTTTGGCACAAAGAGCTTCTTGATGAATAATACAATGATAATTGAAAACTTTTCTTCCCAAATAATTTTCAAGCAATGCAACAAAATCTTTTATTGTGCCACCCATGCAAGGCGTTCCATCTGTGCAAATACTGTCTAATTTTGTCTATTCTACTTTGTTAACTTCAATTACATTTTCAAGTTCCTTAAAAATGTCTTCACCTGCTAGTTGGTGCAAATCAAGAAGTTCAAAGCATCAAAATTATTGTTCATGTAACGCACAAAGATGCTTAACTGCGCCTTGTGTCTGTGATATCACAGCTTTCATCCATAGTTAATGAAAAATATTTGCAATTTTGAAGTCCAGAGACAATTTGTGTTCCAACATCCTGGCCCATGTCATCTATATGACGCTTGACGATATTTTTAGACAAAGCTATTTTATCAAACATATTTTTGGCATTTAGATCAGCGACATTTTGAGCGAAAATTAAAAGGCTACTTTTTTATTATCTCCTCTCCATCAGAATATGGTTTTTCATGAGGGTTAACAACAAAGAAAGTTCATAAGAAGCCTTTACCTTTGTTTCCATTTCGTCATTCCTCTTCTGGAACAAATATTTTTAGCCTGATAAGATTTCTTTTTTTTTATTGATAAATTCCGTTTGCAAATTTGATCCAACAGGATATTTGCTGTTGAAATCACTATACAGTTGTTTGAAATGACGGTCCAAGTTAAATTTTTTAAGAACTGTTATACAAATTCCACAAATCAAACAAAGAGACTTGGAAGCATTTTGATGTGTTAACACGTTTTGCTCTTCCCAGACAATTTTAAAATCACGTGCTGCAATATTCTCTTCACAATTTCTTTTCGATGTCGAAGGTTTACTCAAAAACATATTGAAGATAAAAGATTTTAAACAACTACGCTCAACGCAAAAATCTAAAAACAGTTTCAGAAAAGGAAAAGAGCTTAACGTCTCGCTAAACAGAGTTTAAAATCAACTGAGTCTGACAGCTAGAACAAATCTGTCGATGTTACGCTACAAATTTTCTAGGCTCCGAATCCAGTATTTTGATTAGTCATGGATGCAAGTTCTCACTCTTTCTGCTTTATAAAGCGGCTACTTTGTGCAGATAAAATTACTTCTACCGTAGCAACAATTGCTCTCTTTATATATTGCCGAATTACTTCTTGACATTACAGAAATCGTAAATAACCAACACCTTTGGAAAAATCTTTTTATCTGACATCACGCTAACAGCTATAAACACTAAACTTCAGAACTGCAAGGGGAAGCTGAAATTCGAATAGATATCTCAGATGTTAAAAATTAACCGCCCCCGAGAGAGGGTGACTTTTTGAGCAAATTCCACCGTCTGAGAAAGAAAGAGAATTTATTTGTTTTTAGTCTCACGTTACTCAACACTTTTCTCAAAACGTTACAATTCTGTGGAATTGTAAATTTTGGAGCATGATCTCATTTTTGGCGCTATACTGAAGAAAAGAAAAAATCTTGCTTAGCGCCTTTAAAATCTCACGCTGAAAATTTCTGTTTTTTACGTATTCTCTTCATGATAATTTTCTATTGTAATTCAATTAATTCAGTAATCTCTTTTCAAACATTTTTGTAATTTTTCAATAAGTCTTCGCGTGCCAAAGTTACGACTCCCGCGTGCCACAATGTGGCACGCGTGCCGTGGGTTGGCCACCCCTGGTCTAAGGCTTAAGACTGTGTTTCAGCTAAGCCATTAATGGAGTGAGTACGAGGGATACTGGTGACGGACTTCATAATTTTGAACCAGGATCAAGTGTCGAGGATGACGCCTAAGATGTAACACCCTCTCTGATCTACTGCACCACGTCAATTGAAGTACTTTAAGCTTGACAGATTTAAAGTGTCTCGGACCTCTGTACACGACGGTTCTTCAGGGACATCAGAGCTCGAACCCGTGACACGCTGGCCACGAGTTTGAGACCATAACCACTAGACTACCACAGCCTAGCCATTAATGGACTGACTTATGAATATGAAACATGGCTAGCTCTCTTGTGCTGTGTAATATTTGTTGTGTGAATTCAATACTAATTTATTTACCAGCATTGTGTCATTTGAATCCTTTTTAAGATTGAAATAACAACTTATTTGCTATATTAGTCCTATTCATTCTATTTCGAGTTGTTATATTAAGGTATCCTACTACTTGGGACCACTTTAAAAAAAATGGAGATTTTTTGTTGGTTTTAGATTGGTTTAGTACATTTTTTAAAAAATATGCTAAAATTAAGAAGAGAAAAAATTATTATTACTAAAATGGGAAAAAAATAAGTAAAAAAATTTACAAAAAATAACATAAACAGGGCCCATTCTGTACCAAAAGTTTATGAACAAATTTTCAATTCTGATGTGTTGCTATGTTATTCATTTTTGCAATGACTTTGAAGATAAGAGAAATTTTAATTTTTACAAAAATTAGACCACTTTATCTCAGTTATTATAAGAAATTGCTTAAAGAAAATGTGATTATATTAACATAAGGAACTGTAAATTTTATAATAAAACAAAGACTGATAAATCTGAAGGTTAAAACACTTCTATTTTCAGAACATACACAAAAAGAGGTTCAGTTAATTATTTTCAAAACTTTTTGAGCAATCACTGTCCCCATTTGAGCATTTTCAAAAAAAAAAAAAAAACACATTTTAAGTAAAACGTGTTTTAAAGTATGACATATATATATATATATATATATATGTATGTATGTATGTATGTATAACTCATAATTCGAATATCCTTTATTCATAGCATCTAATTCATAAATCCTAATACTCTATTTCGAAACGCATCTCTTTCTCAAGCATTAAAAACATGTTGGTTTATTACTGATTCTTTAGACCTTGAAATTTGATAGATTTATCTGCGATTCTAAGAAATATAGGATCATTAATGGTTTTCATGTGCTTTTAGTACTAGGGATTAATATTCCCTAAACAATGATGTCATTTCTATAAATAACTAGTTATTCCCTTCACCTAGACACGTGACTGTATTTTTTTACAATGTGTTTTCCCCTGTTCTTCCCTATATATAAATACTGCCCCTCTCTTGTATTTTTGGCTGAGTATGAGAAGCATACTCAGGTAAACAATGTGATCATGAACTAGCCTTTTTTTAATTTTTCGGCCACGACCATTTCATCACTACTAATTAAAATGAAAATTTTCCTACTGTAAATATATTGCATATATTTTTATATGTATCTGCTTTTACTAAAATACTTGTAGTTTTTGTTCTAGTAACGGAAAGTAATAAATTTGGTATTTTTATAAAGTTAATAAGAGGCCTATAAAATGAAGTCATAAAAATGTTAATTTTTTGGCAATATTTACAATTTTAGCGTAGTCGGATACCTTAACAGAAATATTTTTTTCTTTCAAATGGGGCTGTTGGTTGGTAATTACCATTGCAGAGAGCTAGTTCATTCCCCAGGAAATGGCATCACTTTTTAATGAGGCCTCATACTAGTGACCAACTCCGGGCTGGGAAAAGTTGACTCAACCTTCCATCCATTCAGTGGGTCGATAAATGAATACCAAGCTTGCTTGGGAACTTAAGGAGTCTCAGGGGTGTTAACTTTTTCTGGAGGGCTGAAAATATAAACAGTATTCAAATGCATATAACTCTTTTAAATTATAATTAAATAATTCGAATCTCTTACAAATTATTTATAAAGGAATGAGGCTTCGGAAAAGTGTAAAATGTTTAAAATATAATGATAATTTAAAAAATTATAAGCACATGAAAATAAGAAATTTTTTTATAAGAAATATTAATTAAGTTTTACTGCGCGCACGCTGTTTTCTAAAATAGTAGGCTTTGATGCATAAAACTTTATAGAATTATAAAATGTATCATACACTTTAAGCCCTAGTAAATTAAGAATAATATGTCTTTTGTATTTCAAAATATTTGAAAAATATTGAAATTTTTTAAAAAAATTTTGAGAATATAATTTTTTTTATTTTTTAAAAATATAATTTATTATTCTATTTATTTAAATTTACTACGGTTTTATAAGGATACATTTAACTTTATAAATCAACTTATTGCTAGTAGTTAAAGCTAATACTTTTGAAAATAGCATGCGCGCAGTAAAACTTAATTAATATTTCTTATATAAAAATTTCTTATTTTCATATGCTTATAATTTTTATAATTATGATTAGATTTTAAACATTTTACACTTTTCTGAAGCCTCATTCCTTTATAAATTATGTGTAAAAGATTCGAATTATTTAAATTTAATTTAAAAGAGTTATGTGTATTTGAATATTGTTTATATTTTCAGCCCTCCAGAAAAAGTTAACACCCTTGAGACCCCTTCACTAGGGTTTCGCGTCTGACTTGTCATAGTCTTGCCTGCGTGCCCAAAGTTGTAGGAGGATTGAAAGGAACACTAGCCATAGCTTAAAAAAACTATCCAATTTTTTTACAATATTAATTACCACACAAATTCAATCGATCAGGGATAAGAGATACACAAAATTAATAATTATGCAGACAATGAACGAGGTACACGAGATATGAGAAGACTTGAATACTTATTACACTTACTCAGGGCAATAGCTCTGACTTCTTTGCTATTTAATATAGATTCAATCTCCAGGGACAGATCGTCACCCTAAGTAATTCAACTATCAAATATTAAATATCCGTGATTCACATTCAATTTGATTAATCACTGTCCCCCTAGCAATCTATCCGATCACTCCCTCTAACTTGAAAGCCTAGACTTTATATAGTAGTCTTAATTTACATAATCGCGTTTTCTTCTTCTAGGATGAGTTTTATGATAAAATAATTTTTAAAGACCAGAAATTCCTCAAGAGGACTGTTAGGTGAAAAAACGTGGATAGAACCGTCACAGTTTGTATTAGAAAAAAAAATGGATTTTTTTTTTTTCAAATGATGTATCCTTTTTGTACGGAACAGAAAAGACTTTTTTTGTGAGCAGAAATTTAATCGGGACTATTATAGTAAAGACTGTTATTAGACTTTACAGGTGCAGATGAATCATGAGTGTAACCTATCCTGTGAGTCTTGAGTAGGACAAGAAACTCCTTTCTTACCTCATCTTAATCCACAACGCGGGAAATATTTGAAGATTTTTATGATTATGAAACATTTGATAACGGACTGCCTGTCTGTACTACTAAGTCTGAGGAAATTGTTGATTTGTCGGAACCATAGCGATTCTGATACAGAAATCGATAATGAAACACCTTTAAAACTGTTACACTTTCTAATGTCTTACAATGTTTGAAAACTGTGAAAACATACCTCAGGCAGCAAAATGTAAATGACACGGTATTTTTTTTCTCTGCATAAAGTAAAAAAAGAACTATTTTGGTACAGGAATCAAAAACATTGTCAAAACTCTATTAGTATTTTAAAATTTCCAATTAAGTGGTGCGTAATAATTCATTAATAATATTTTAGCTCTTGAATAAAAAGTGTGTAGTTTCTAACTACAGTAAAACCTATTTTTGTGCGGTAGATACGGACCATATAAAAATAAACGCACAAAAAATATTCGAAGATTTCATAAATTCTTACATATAACAAATAATCGTCGAAATAATACAGAATTTTTTTATGCGGTGGAGAGAGACAGCATAAAGAAAAGTCGTTCTTAAAAAAACGCAATTTATTTACGAAATTCAAGAGAAAGTACTTCCTTAACAAAATAAATAATTAAATTACACATGGAAACATTTTAAAAACATTTAGTTTCTCATTGTATACACAGAGAAGTTTTCAAAATGCACATACTAACTCACTGCTTCCTATCGTAATCCATAACGCTCATCTCCCTGTGATGAGTTAGTTCAAAATCGCATTTTTACTTGAAGATACAATTTCAATTGATTTATTTTTTGCCACCATAAAGTAAGACATAAGTTTTTGTGACGAAGGTTGATTGGTCAGTTGCTTGTAAATGCCACGATATACAGATATGCATGATCGAAGTTCTTTTTGAAGTTTCATACTCCTTTCGGAATTGGTATTTATTTTAAGAAAACGTTTTTCGAATTTGTTGGAAAGCTGTATCCCTGCACATATTTTATATGCTCTCAAAGAATCCGGTTCTTCTTGTCCGTCTTCATAATCTATCATTTTTTTTAATAATGTCACTGTCATTGAAAATTTCGTCTTCAATCAAGCGTGGGCTGTTGGCGCGTTGAGAGAAAGCAATTGAGCGTGCATTGTCGGAATACTGTTTATAGCAAATGAACAGAGCGTCTTGAAGTGTCTATACGTACATTGAAGTGTCGTGATGTACACCCCCCTCAACCCCACCTCGCGGAGGGGGAGGGGCAAGTCCTGACTAACGCCAAGTATGTATTTACCCAATTTATAAAATACTAGCTGGTACACCCGTTCTTCGCACGGGTGAATTGAAAAATTAAGCAATACTGATTGAAGGATCAAGAAGTTTCTAATGAGATAATTTTACGTGAATTGCAAATGAAATTTTAAAAAAAAGCTTTTCGCACTTCTCAGCTGAACAAAAAAAACGGATTTTTTAAATTTTAAGTCTGAAGGTCTAATAGCTGATAAAAAGGATTTTTTTTTTATTTATAACACCCCGTAACTCTCTTGTGGGTCGATTTTTGAAAACATCTTCCTAAGCTAATGTCTGCTCAGCAAAAGTAACACATTGTTACAAGTTTTGTGTAATGAACGCTTAAAATAATGTAAATAATTTATATCTGGATGTGTAATACGTTAATATTACTTTCTGTTATATTTATATATATATATATATTTTATGTGAAAAATATAATGTTCGCAAAACGCCTTTCCTTACATTATAGTAGCGATAGAGTCAAATTGACATCATTTTGGCAGCCTCGTTGGCAATTTGGCGATTGATTGAACGATGCAGAAATTGATATGCTGTAACACTACCTTGTGGGCAGCTGCAACAAAGAGGATAGCACAAAAACCTTCTCCACAAAAAAACACATATACATGTCAATTTTCATAGGGATCGGTTGAATGGTGCTGGAGTGAAGTGATTTCACATTTATACAAACATCCATTTATATATATATATATATATATACAGATTAATGGCAAAAACCTAACTTTGAAGAGGGACCCTAGCATTCTCCCACCACTGGTACATTAGTAGAAAACATTACAGTGGCGCCAAAGCCTTTGAAATTCATATAGCGCATAAAAAAAGATCTCACTGAAAAAATCACACAAAAATGAAATCGAATAAAAAAGGGCCGCACAAAAACTAGTTCTACTGTATTGATATTTTTTGTATAGTTTCTTACAGAATTTCCAAAAGGTAAATGCAAAGAATTTGTCTTTTGTTTGGACCCCTATATAACGAATAGCCCCGAATTAACGAACAAAACGTTCGGTCCCAATGAATTCGTTAAATCGTGGTCCAACTGTATTTTACTAAATACAGAAGTTGAAATAAGCTAAAATAGTGCATATTAAGAAGAATAGTGAATATTAAAAAGCCAGAATAGTGAATATTAAAAAGCTAGAATAGTGTACATTAAATTCTAAAATTAAGTTGCACATACATAACAAAACATATCGTCTATTGTAACGTCCCTGAGAACGTTATTGTTTGGGGGTTCGAGCAAAGATCAGCCATAGTAATTTAAACACAATTTTATTATTATCTTCACTTAATCACACTACACAATTAAAGGAAGAGAATGTAGTAAAACATCATACCCTGAAAATGAATCACTTAGGATTACTTAAACTATCATAATAAACTCACTTATCTTAAATTGGAGCACTCTTGACTCCCTTACTTGGATTCTCTTTAGATAACTAACTTAACTATACGACCTCCAGTCGTAATCTTATTCCCGCTTCAATCTTCGCTTTCAACCTTCCTCGCCTACTCTAATGCAAAGGCTTAAATAGAAGTTCTTATTTGCGTAAATCTCGTCTTCTTCACCGAGAAAGGTTTTCAAATGAAATTTCAGTAAAAAAGATAGATTTTACCCAAGAGAAAAATTAGAAAAATTAGAAGTTGGAAAAAATTTCATTTGGAAAATGTAAACAAACAAATTTAAAAATTCGACCACGCCCCCTTTTTAGAGATGTCAGTGATTTTAAACTAATTTTTATCAATTACTTTTCAAAAATAAATTTTTCTTTGTTTTAACTATAATTGCAAAGCGCTTTATCGTACTTTTTAGTGACTACAACTTTTATTACAAGCTATTTGTTGTTGTTTTGGCGCTTTTTTCGTTTGTTTGACTGTTATCGTACTAGTTTTATTTACGTTTTACATTGGAAAAAAAACAGTCTTTTTTAAGACTTTTACTAATTGCTGTCTTTTAAAGACTGTTGCTGAAACTGCTGAGATTTCAATGTTATCTTTCCGATTATTATCTCTTGAAGATTTCTCTTAAAAATGCCACGAGTTAAACGTAAAAATCATTCTGCTCAAATGAACAACAAACGTTGGTGTAGTGATGCTGTGAATACATGTGTCACAGAAGAAAACAAATTAGTTCCTAACATCAGAATTGAGCAGTTATCTTATCCTGAAAAAACTGAACATTCTGAAATTGGAAATTTCATTATTGTGAATTTTGAGCAAATCAGCAAAATGTTTATGAAAATAAAATGCCCTGACTGTGACAAGCAAACTCTAAAGCTTGCTCTTGGAAACAAGGTAGGATTTTCCTACGTGTTAAATTTAACTTGGAATTCTTGTGCTGAAAAAGTATGTGCTGTAGAAACGTCTAATGAAAGGCAGGGTAATACCGTTCCTGATATTAATTTACGTGTCACACAAGCATTCTCTAATAATGGAAAAGATTACTCTGCAATTGAAAATTTTTGCATGGCAGTAAATATATCTCCTTTTTCCTAGAGAACTTATAGCAAATGTACTAAACTTCTTCAAAAAGCCTACGGTATTGCTGCAGAGAATTTGCTGAAAGAAGTACACAGTGAAGTGAGAAATGCTTACGAAGCACCAACTGATGTTCCCGTTATGGATATAAGTGTTTCATTTGATGGTAGCTGGTTGACGCGTGGACATACATCTTTGATTGGCGTAGCTTGTGTTATTGATATACTTACAGGCTATGTAATTGATTTTGAAGTCATGTGCAAGGTATGTCGCAATTGTTCTGTAGCAAAAAGAGAACTTGGAGAGTCAAGTGCAGAATATAACATTTGGTTTGAAGGACACAGGAAGGATTGTGATGTTAATCATTCCGGCTCATCAATTTCGATGGAAATTGAGGCTGCATTGATGCTCTGGGAAAGATCACAGGCGTTGGGATTTCGTTATTGCACCTTATTGTCTGATGGGGATTGTAAAACCTTCAACTATTTAACAGAAAAAAATGTGTATGGGGATAAGACTGAGATAAAAAAAAAAGAGGAGTGCATTAATCATGTCAGCAAAAGGTTGGGCACTGGTCTACGAAATGCTGTCAAGGAATCGAGGGCCCGTGGAAATTCATTAGGAGGAAAAAGCCACGGCACATTAAAAGAGTCAACAATTAAAAAATTAACTTTATACTACCAAAAAGCTATACTAAAAAACAAAGGCAATGTTCCCGCCATGAAAAAAGCAATATATGCTACTTTACATCACAGCATTTCCACAGACCAAAATCCTCAGCATACGAAAAGTCCAATCGGTGCACACTCATGGTGTTTTTACCAATCCGCAAAAGCAAAAGGACAAAATCCAGGCCTGCATAAACACCATTCTGGGACTCCAATTAATAAAAGTTTTTTGCCACATATCCTTTCTATTTATCAACGGCTTGCTTCAAATGAACTTTTGGAAAGAAGCGTTAATTGCGGAACCCAAAACGCTAATGAAAGCTTGCACAACATGATTTGGTCAAAGTGTCCAAAGGAGATATTTGTGTGTAAAGACAGAGTTACACATGCCGTAATGGAAGCAATTTGTGAATTCAACAAAGGGACTCTACGTACTGTGAGAGACCCGAAAAGCATTACATATATCTTTGGGGAAATGTTCACATGATCTTGGTGTGATGCTCGAATCCCGTAAAAGATTATTCAGAATCAGACGGAAAAACACCAAATATCAGCATGCACGCAAATTGATAAAAAAAGCTATTTTTAAAAGAGAAATATTAATTTTAAAAAAAGGAAGGAGTTACATATAAAGCAGGATATTTCTGAGGTATTATAATAATGTTTTTTTTTAAGTGAAAATTTCTTTAGCGGCGTTGGGCACTTTTTGGCAGGGGAAAATCTTATGGGTTCGCGTCACCGACATGCAATGACTGGCGCATGCGCAGTGTGCTGTCCACCTTAGACACTTTTTGGATGGGTGAAATCTTGTGCGTTCGCGTCACCGACATGCTTATAGCAGTATATCTGTAGCTATACAGCTGACGTACAGTGCTGTGTATATCTTATAAGTGAAATTGAATGGATTTAATGAAAAGTTCAATGTGTATATACTGTGAATATTTGAAATAGTGTTTTTGTTTGATTATTATTTGAATCGTTTAATTGAAGAATCATTGTGCGGTACAATAGTGAGTACTAAATAAATATACTAATAATTCAGTTAAAAAATAAATAACAGAAATTATTTTAAATACTCGTATTTATTTCGGCGTTTGAAAATCTCGTATTATTTATTTCTAATATTTAACCTCTGCAATGCATCACGCAATCCGGATTAGTATTTCACAGTGTCTTAGGCGTTTTCTTACAACCGTGGTAAAACAGACTTCTAGTTGTTCAATCATATTTTTATCGTGGATTTTGAAATTATAAATTTTATAAAATCTAATAATAATTCAAGATTAATGTGCTGAAGTTTAAATATGGTTATTAATGCAAATAAACATCATAAAAGATCAACAAGTCATCGAGAGGAACTAAAGGTAGAATTGAAAAGGTTACAAAACAATACACTACAAACGGTCACCAAAGCTTTTCTAGAATTCATCTCCAACAAAAAGGGTTATCGATATTTTCATTCAATTGTCAAAGTTTGCATACACATGCAGTTGACCTAAAAATGATGCTATCGTAAAAAAGCCAAATGTTCTGCTTTTGACAGAAATTCGTATGAAAAACGAAGAACCACTTGATATTCCGAATTTCAACTTTGTTGTAAGTTATAAAAGACCCGAAGTTCCAGCACAGGCGTAGCTATTTATCACAATACCCAAGATACGTCACACTTCATTACTTCACATATGGACATACATACTAAATTCACTAGAAGAATTGGTGTTAATGTTTCTGACATAGGCGAAGTATGCGTTGCTCGTTGCGATTCCGAGAATGGGCAATACATATTAATCGTTGCCGTTTATATTTCACCTGGAAAATCTATGAGACAGATACAACAATTTTTATTCGAAAATTTGATGATTTATACAAAAGAAGGTTCTGAAATACTCGAAAAAAGATTTGGTGAAAAATATATGACAATGTACCGATGATTTTAAGTGGAGAGTTCAATATTAAATTTTCAGATGATAAAAATCTACCACTAATTGAATTTCTAAATGAAACACTTAACTTAAATATGTCCAGTGATCGAAAACTCAGTACTACAAAATATAAAACGACGATCGATGCGGTTTTTACGCGATACTTAGATAAATTTGAATCAAACATTTTCCTTCCTTACTTTAGTTACCATAAGCCTATTGTATCTATTTTAGAACAAAATGAAATAATTGAAAGTAAAGTCTAATACCATAAGCCTATTGTATCTTTTTTAGAACAAAATGAAATAATTGAAAGTAATTGTTGAAAAATTAATGATGGCAATGATGCAAACAATTAAAATAATGTTAAAAATCAAGTACATTGAAATTTAAGTAAATACAAATACTATCCATAAATAATATGATTGTAAAAAAATTGCTATTACAATTGAATTGTATTTATATTTTGTCATGATCTTGTACAGCCCCCATAATATATTTAAATAATAAAAAACCATATAATTATGTGCATATAATTGTTGCTCGGAGTGTCAATAGATGTGAATACCAGATTGAAGTTGATAATTTTAATACAAACATTATGAAATTTCAAATTTTAATACTAAAAGTTCTAAGTTTTCTCTTCTATCGGCAGTCTATATAACTGAATTTTTTTTTTTTTTTTTTTTTTTTTTGTAAAATGTGTGCATGTAAATATTTTTAATTTAGGCATTTTATGTTAATAATTTTATAATTTCAGTTCTTTTCATCATATGTTTTTCATACAAATATATTATTTAAATATTATGTGAAGCAAAAGATTTCAAAACTTCTTTTACAACAGAAAAAGATTTTTTTTAACGTTTTCTTCGAGTTTTCTTGATATTTATGTGCAATTGTTACTGTGTAAAAATGTACCATTTATAGAAAATATGGGTTCAATTAATATGAAAAAACAATTATTTTGAAGAAAAATGTATAGCTAATGTTTTAAAATGGTATTTTAAATTTACTTAAGAGTATAACTATTAATTTTTTCAGAAGTATAAACTTTAAAATGTTTTTTTTCTCAGCTTGTGTTTTTTCAATACATTAGTTCATACAAAATGCTACTCCTTCCACAATTATTAACCCATCGCTTTCATTTTTTCTCTGTGTGTTATAAATCATGCATGTAACAAAATTAGGGATCCATTTTGCTATAAACTGAATACTTTAAAAAAAAAAGAAATTTAAATGTAGGAGATATTGGGTCTTTCGTTAAATGTTAGCATATGTATTAACATTTTATTTTTTTTCCTTCAAAACCAATTAAATTCTTGTAAAATCGATCCCTGAAGTTGTTTAAAACATCCTTAAGAATGTTACAAAAAATTTCATGTCAAAATATTAATAAATACAAAAAGAGTAAAATTTTAAAATGTTTCATTTTTTTAAAAAAAAATTTAAAATTTAAAAATTGTGTGAATAATATGTGCAAAATTACACCTCATATTGTTTTATTGAACATAAACATTACATGAAATGCTAAAATATAATTTTTAAATGCATAAATAAAAAAAAAATTTCAAAGGGTGCCGAGTCCCCTTAAATTTACCAGTACTGCACAAAACACGTATTTGTAATTAATTTAACAATACTAAGTTAAGAACATAAAAATTACCAATGACCCCATGGGCTTGTCATGTAAAATTATATACAAAAATTAACACTTATCGTGATTATTTGTACCGTTTATAATTAATCTCTCAACTGCTGATTAAAAGTTAGGCGATTCGCTCCCCAATGCCACCGTTTCCCACGTAGGCGAGTGTATATGATGCATTGGGGGGGGGGGAATAAATAAGCATATCCTCTGAAATAAGTAAATTCTTCGCAAACATTGTCAAGGTCCTTTTATTGCAATCCCAAGCCTTCGGAATAATTTTATGGATAGCAGGGCACAGAAAAGTTGTACTTCGTAAAGACGTATATATACGTTCAGGGCAATTGACGCTTTAACTGAGTGAGGCGTTTATATATGCCGGTGGCACATAAGAGGTTAAAGACAGATTGTAGCTTTAGAGTCAAAGTATAGTATTATTGAATTAAATACAATGTTGTTAGTTTTGGGGGGGGGGGAGGGGTGATGAGAATTGTGATTGAATTTTGCGTCGCAAACATTGAAACTTTGAGAAGCACTGCATTACATTATCCACCTAACAGAACCTATATTACTAATAATGCTTCTTTAAAATATTCTGCAAGTAAAGATTCAATCTAATATAAGCAGGGATTTATTCATTTAAAAGTGGTCACAATTGTTATCAATAATATATATATATAAATAGTAAAACCTGTATCGCACATTATTTCTTTATTTATAACTAGCATTACCTGCCTGCTGTTCTAAAACAATATATTATTTTTAAGTTATTGATTTCTAAGTTTGAGTAATAGCCGGCTGGGTGGCGTGGCTGGTTTGTCGCTGGCCTTCTGCACCCAAGGTTGCGGGTTCGACCCTGGCCCAAGTTGGTGGATTTTCTTGATGCAAAAAAATCAACAGAGGTCATGTCGTATGAATATACGGCATGTAAAAGATCCCTAGAGTGTCTGTTTGGCTAGGGCGCTCTCGGCAAATTTAAATCCTGGTACAAGCTCGCATCGTCAGAGCTCAGCTCACAGTTTCCTCTGTGGAGGAAACCGTGCGTCAAAATTACCTGCAGCGATTGGTATCCGCCTATACGTCGCCACATTAAAGAGTGATACCAGCTCCTGAGGATGTACTTGGTCTGCAATGGTAAAAATACCAAACCGCAGCCCATTGGATAAAAAAAAAGCCTGAGCAATAAGCTTTCGATTAAACAGAAGAATATTCATATAGCTCTCACCTCTTGATTTAAAAAGAAAGTAAAAAGGACTTGAATTTCTTAAGTGAAAGTATATTTATCATTTATACCCCTATAACCCCCCTCAGAATCGATTCCCTCAAAAATCATGTTTACCTGGACCCTGCCTAACAAAATAAGCGCGCGTGTGTGCATACCAAATTTCAAATCTACAGGTCAAATAATTAAAAAATGAGAATTTTTTTTATCTATAACACCTTTGTAACTACGTTTAGGAGTCGATTTCTTTGAAACAAGTTCTTCACTAATCTATAAGCAACAAAAGAAACATGCATGCTGAATTTCTACTCTGCGGGTCTAAAACTTCATTAAAAGGAAATTTTCCTCTATAACTCCCTCGTAGCTTCCTTCGAAGTCGACTTCCACAAAATCCGTTTTTAGTTGATCTCCACTCAATGAAAAGAAAACGTGCTTTCCAAATTTCAAGTATATAGGTCTAATAGTTCTAAAACTGGATTTTTTTTTTTGTCTATTACATCCCTCAAAACCCCTTGGGAGTCGATTTCCACCAAACTCGTTCTTAATGGATTTCTACTCAATTAAAGAAACATTCTTGTATAATTTCTAGTCTTAGGGTGTTCCGGCGATCTCGGGATGATTATAAGTCGCTTTTATCCAAAAACATATAGATTCACTTCTTTGTGTTTTACGCAAAGTTTTAACTTAAAAGATATAATTCATTTTTAAAATATAATGAAAATCGTTTAATACGAATCTGAGGGGGCTGTGAAATATTTTTTCAAGTTAAAAAAAAATTCGTGTTAAAAGTACAAAAAAAAAAAAAAAATAAATAAATAAATAATCAACAAAATTAAGTTTTAGAGTACAATTTATTCCCATAGATATGGGAATACGCATGTATTTAATAAAAACCGTCCAAACATTTACGTAATTTGTTCGCTTTTTTTTTTTTTTTTTTTTACTTATTGTTGATCAAGTAGATTTAGCAATACCAAAATCTTTACAGATTTCCGTTTTTTCTTCTTTTTTGATCAACGACCTCAAGAAGCTCCAACTTCATTTTGAGTGAGATAGCTATTTGTTTCCCCCCTGATAATTCCTTTTAGAATTCTTAGTGAAGCTTCATTCTTTTGTTTCTAAGAGTTCTAGTTCAAGTGAAACTTTTTGGAAAATCATGATATATATATTGTCCTCTGTCCTTAAAAAATATTTTTAAAAAATAAAAAAAAATTATGCAATTAGGTTATTGTATTGGGAGTTTCTCAAATGTTTTTATTTAGTTCTTATTGAAACCTAGTACAATTTAAGGGGGCACATTGCGATTTGACAAAAATCGGTCAAGAAATCAAATCAAAATTCTTTAGTCTAAATATCTTTTGTATATATTTTTCTATAATCTCACAAAATTTTAAAGCTATAAAAAACAGAGCTATGATAGCTTTTATGCCCGTCTTTTTTCACACCTCAAAGAAAAATTAAAGCTTTAAACTGATTTATCTCAGAAAGAAAAGTAACTAGTTTATCATCATTTAAAATGCTAAGGCTTTTTTTCCCCATATTGTACTAAATGATTTGATTTATTTTCTAACTATTGATATTAATATATACAATAAAAGTAAATATGCATTTTTGAATCAAAGCAATAATTGCTTTTTTCAAAATTAGTCCAATTTAGAATTCATACATTTTTTGAGGAATTTCCAATAAGCATTCACTGCTGCTACGTATTTCAACAAGCAACAACCCTTCCATGAATTTTGTATCCCTTCAAAGTTGAAATAATTCAATTTTCCATTTACTTTGAGGTGTTGTACACAATTTCATAGCAGCTAATTTACATTTATGCATATTTACTTTTAGTTGCATTTCTGCATATTTCTAAAAAATTTTAAAAGACGTTTTTTAATTTCATTCAAAAGTATGAATCTTTTCATAAAATTATTTTACGTGAAATTTGAATAAAATGCTCAAATTATATTATAGTGTTCCTTTGTATTAGTATTATTTGATTTTATCCCGTCAGACTGACAACCTGACCGGAACATCTGTTCGTGCACCTCAGTGCCCAAGGCCACGAAAACTGAGATAAGCACAGTTGACCTTGGCCCTCATGGGTTGTTGCTCCACTGAGTTTAACTAAGATTTTATCCAATAACACTTTCTAAAAGTCCCCATATTCTATAAAATTCTTAATTTCTATCAAATTTCAGTTATTTAAAAAAAGATTAATTATAAATTTTAAATGAGCAGCAGAAAAAAATGATTCATTACTTGATAAATTTTAGTAAAGGATTTGTTTGGTATTTTACTTAAATGGAAAAAATAATATAAATCTGAAATTAACATCATTTTCCTAAATTTTGAAAACTTTTGAAAAACAATTTATTTTGAATCAAAATATATATTTATTTAGCTGCTTCAAATTTATTTAGACTGTGTACAGAATTTTGCGTAATTTCTTATATTTTTGTGATATGCATTCCCCCCCCCCTTATCTTTCAGTGTGCTTTACATATTTTTTTCATCAAGAGGTTTTAAGCAAAATCTTTTACTAGCATTCAACGCTTTGAGTTCCTCACACGCATTCGATAAAAGATAAAAATAAATAAATAAAAAAATTTTAAAAAGGGCAAATATTTTTTTTTATTTTCTTGTACCCTTATTAAAAAAAATTGAACTTTTTAAATTGAAATATATATAACTTAAGCAAAAAAGTTATCATCATACAATCCAACAGTATATTTCACTGAAGTTTTACTTTTTATATGAACATTCTATAAGAGCCAATATTTGAAGTGGATTCGGAGCGCCATCTGGTAATAAAAAGATACGTCACCATTTTTCGAAAAATGCGTGGGGGTTTCCAAGAAAATTATCGATTTTCCAACAGCCGCATCAACGATGCGTGCGCATCCAGTGAATGGTGTCTTCACATACCTACCAATGAGAAGCAGGCTGTTTTCTTTTGAGCTTACCGAAGCGGAAAGCCGGAGGCAAGAGCAACTTAACACATTTCATCCCTTTCTAGCGTCAAGTTATGAGTTACCATTGAAATTTTGCTCCACCTGATGCTCTTCAAATAGTTGACTTTCTACTTTTCACATGTTCCGTTGGACAGTTGATGAGAGAGGTAGAAAAATGAGTCCTATAACTATCACCGAAGATAAGTGTTTCACTTACACGTGGAAAGTAAAAAATTTCAGTTTCTGGTGCCAAAGAAATTGCGACACTATTTCGAGTCCTGACTTCTTCGTGCAAGCAAAAGGAATGACCAAATGGAGATTACAGCTATGCCTAAAAGACGGTTACAGATCTGACTTGGATGATGATTTCATTTCCTTTTATCTCGAAAGGATGGAGAGTTCTAGAAGACCGGTGTATGTTCCAGTATTTTTCGATCTTGCATTCCTAGCGATTGATGGCTCAGTTTTGGTTATAGAAGGTGTGTTTAAAAAGTCCTTTGCAGAAAACGAAAGATGGGGCACCGACCTTTTCCTGAAACGTGAAGAAGTATTCGAAAGAAAAGGTTACCTACCGGGTGATGTCCTTACAGCTCGGTGCAGAATGTGGAATTCTTTTGAAAGAATTGAAAGAAATGTACATTGTTTCGCTCGGACTCGAGTAATAGTCGAAAGAAGGACATTTGTTTGGAATATAAAACTATTCAGCTCTTTTCAGACCAGCAAATACTATATCAATTCGTCTTCAGAAGGGAATTCCATCCTCACATTAAAACTCCTTCCGGTTGAAACCGAAATGGATGAAACATACATCAACCTCGAACTCAGCGCTTCCGATCCGAATTTTAAATTTTTAACTCTCCGTTTATATCTCGTAGATATTTCCGAAAATAAAGTTCAATGCCTCCGCGAGGAATTTGTGTTCATCGATGACGATCAATTCATATGTCCTTCAATCTGTACGTTGACCTACTCGAAGGAAAAACTGGTGGAGAACAGGAATCTGTATCTTCCAAACGATGTCCTGAAACTGTATTGCGAGTGCGAATTCACCAATGGAAAGATGTCGCAAGAGATAGAAAAAATTAGCTCTGGATGTCCTCCTTTGATGCAGGAAGGAAATTTAGGCAGCGATGACTTTGGGTTTGCATCCTTGGACTCAATGAGAACTCTGAAAGCGAATTTGGAATCTTCATACAACGAGAGTGTGCTGTGTGACGTGGAACTCAAGACGAAAACCTCAACATTCCCCGCTCATAAATACATCCTCAGTGCTCGTTCTCCAGTGTTCAAGGCAATGTTCACCAATGACATGAAAGAAAAAAGTACAGGATGTGTTTACATCGAAGATTTGACCGATGACACTATTCGTAGAATGTTGCAATACATATACACAGCTACTGTCACAGTGCAGGACCTTCAGTGGGAGAGTGCCTGTCGTCTGTACGCAGCCGCCGACAAGTACGAGATTCTCAGTTTGAAGAGTAAATGTTCTTCCTTCTTGAAAGATAATCTATCTCTGGACAATGACTGTCAGATTTGGGCTCTTTCCGACATGCATCAAGACCAGTCTTTGAAGTCAACAGTTCAGGACTATATGCTGAATCACAGAGGCTTCTTCAACAACGAAGGTAATCTTTCCCTAAAGACGTCCTTTAGACGTGATGGAATGTATTTTGAAACTTTTTGAAACTTGGCGTTGACATAATCCATTTCAAGGGATGGAGAATCTTGTTTTGGGAACTAAAACCCACCATTTAGTTATGGATATTCTTTGCCTGAAATCTAAGGTAAAAGTGATTTATTGTTAACTTTAAGGTATGTGACTACCCAAAATTCGCCATTTTGGTGAAAATTTTCGAAATTTGTTTTAGGTTTTTATTTTATACCCCATACATTTAAGATTCCAAAAACATTCTATTTTTGTTTCTACGATATTTAAAAGCAAATTTATAGCATAATTAGTAAACCGGAAATGGAGTTTATAAAACCGGAAGTAGTATATTTTTAAGATATTGATTGAAATATTTAGATCATGTTTTATTTAGTTCTATCTGTGTTGTGAATCTATCTAATCCCTATGTATATATTTATGTGCTTTATTGCTTTTTTATATAAAAAAATCATTACTTTTTTTTTAAAAAAAAAATCGTGTTTTTGCATAAAATTTGGAATATTTAAAAACTTTTGAAAGTATACAAATCTTTTAATTCCTAATGTATATAAAGATGTTATTCACGTACTGTATAAATATTATTTGAATATACTTAAAAGAATTTTGTGTAACTGCAATTTTTCATCGAAATTTTTTCTAAAAACGACAGTTGTTATAGTCTATAAAACACCCCAGAAAACAGCAAAAGGTTAAAAAAAAGTCCGAATTAGTTAAACATGAAGCTAAAGAGATCTTGACCTATAAATATGGTGAGTTTAAAAAATGTACAATTAGTATAGAAAATTTTTCTTACTGTATTAAAATCTTTAAATGCATTTTCTGAGAAACTTTTTTCAATTTTTTTGCTTCACAGTAAAGTTTACTGTATGATTTTTTCCCCTGAGATATTGAATTGAAATTTTCAGAAAAGGTTTTATTTAGTTTTCTCCAGTATACACTATAATCTAATTTCTTTGTATGTATTTATGCATTTTATTGCACTTTTTGTGAGAAAATAACAGTTTTTTGTAAAAAATTGAGTTCTTGCATAAAAAATGATATATTTCAAAAACTTTCAAAAGTATTACAAATCTTTCGCTCTAAGCACAGATAATGATGTTAATTATGTATTGTATAAATATTGTTCGAATATATGAATTAGAATTTTTACAAGGTTTACTGAAACTGCAATTTTTCACTCAAAATTCCCAATATATCCAAAATTACTTTTAATTTTGTGGCAATTGTACTTGAATTTGTAGTTTTATGCCCCTTTTCGAATATTTTTTTTTATCCAATGGGGCTGCTCATTGGTATTCCTTTTCAAATATAAAAGTGTTTATTCAGTTGAAAATTTACATATTTAAAAAAAAGTTCTCCGAAGGTAGTCACATACCTTGTTCATCATACAAATTTTATTTATCAATGTAAATCTTTCCAGTCTCTGAAAACTCTTTTCGTTTTGACCAATTAAAAAAAAAAAAAAAGGTATCCTGTTTATTTAATAAAATTTGATGGGAATTTTTGAATCTTAACTTTTGTAGAAATACCCAACTGACTTGGTTACTGTTCAGTCAGTCAGCTGGGTGAAGGAAATGAATTCCCAAATGATGCAGTGGCATACACAGTCAATGGAGTACACAAGGTTGGGAGGTTCAAACTCCATCTTTTTAGACCAAGATTTTTAATTTTTATCTTGGTGATTATAACTTGTTCTTTTTTACCTGTTTTTTAGAACATAGTCCCTTTTCCCTTATAAAAATAGTCTTTGTACTCCACTGTAATCACCAATAAGATATCATCAACTGCAACCATTTTTATTTATTCCATGTTTGATTTTCAATAATAATTCAGTAAAATTAATATTAATTAAGAGAGAATAGTTTACATTTGATATTATTTTAATGTATCATCATCAAAATTGTCCATTTGCCAATATTTACACTTGCCTTTCTTTTTTTTATATATTTGATTTCTGTTTGTTTTGAAATATGTAACTGCAAAGAATTTTAAACTCACATCATTCATTGAAATATTTGATGTTAATTCCTTGAAATATTTGATGTGTTTCATATGTATAATAAAATAACTATAATTAAATATTTTTTGTATGTTATTTAGTATTTATTACATTTGAAGTGAATGTAAATTTTATTGGTATATATATATATAATGTTAAAAGAAGCAAATATTAATGGAATCTGAATCTTTTATATGAACCACATGCCAAGAATTAAAAGTAAAAGATTTTTTTTATACAAGTCACCCTTATTAACTAAAAGATAAACAAAAAATTTAAAAAATTCGCCAAGGGTTACCATTAGCATGTGTTTAATGAAAAAGCACCTAACAATAAAAATATTGACTACATTAATTATCTAGTGATAATTTTTCATGTTAATTACTTTTTTAGATATATTTCATAGTTAAATACTGTCACTATGAAACAAACTCTGAGTGCAACAAAATGGAAAATAATTCAGTTTTTTTCCAATACTTGCTTCTTTAAAGTTTTGAGATAAGTTTTTTTTTCTTGTTTATATGTTATACATGTTATTTGTATACAAATATATGTTTAAAATATATTTGACATTTAAATGCTTTATATTGAACAGAAAAAACAAATTTTGATTACATCAGAATGAAAAAAATAATTTTGTTTCTTTCCAAAACTTACAGCTTCAAAATTTTGAAATAAGTTTTTTTCCCTTTTTTATATGTTATACATGTTATAAGTAAGAAAACAAATAAATTTAACATTTAAATACTTAACAAATTTTTTTTTAACAGAAAAACAAATTTTTTGTTCAATAGAATGGAAAATATAAGTTTTGCTTCTTTCCAAAACTTGCTACTTCAAAGTTTTGAAATAAGTTTTTTTTCTTGTTTATATGTTATACGTGTTATAATAAACAAATATATGTCTAAATTATATTTGAAATTTAAATACTTTACATTGAGTAGAAAAACAAATTATTTTGAAAACAACAGAATGGAAAATAATTTTGCTTTTTTCCAAAATTTGTTGCTTTGAGATACATTTTTTATATTTTATACATGTTAATGTAAACAAATATATTTTCAAAATTTTTTGACATTTAAAAACTTTACACTGAAGGGGAAAAAAATTTAGTTGTAATAAAATGGAAAATAGTTTTGCTTCTTTCCAAAACTTGTTGCTTCAAAGTTTTCAGGTAAGTTTTTTCCCCTTGTTTATGTGTTATACATCTTATAGGATTCTTAATTTAGTTAAAATTACAATTGAATAGGTTTGTCTAGTCCTCGTGTAAGCATTATCTTAGACAGGGCCGCCGCGTGGGGGTGGCAAAATTGTTCAACGCACAAGGGCGCCTGGGCCAGGGGGCGCCAAAATTTATAGTACTTATAGTTTTTTAATTTAAGGCTACTTAAGTAAAAGTTGTTAATTATACACTTGCAATTTAGCATGTTTCACATTTTCTAAGCAATAAAATGAGATTTTATTCAAATTTTACCGAATGGACAAAAAGTATCTAGCAATTATTTAGTGTGTTCAAATTCCCGAGACGCAGTTTTTTGCTCTCTCTTTCCATATAAACTATTCAGTGAGAAGCATTCACATCTTATTAAGGATGGAATTAATGATTGAACACATTTAACCCACATTTTGAAAACACATGAAAGCAGAGCATATCAACTTAAATATAGTTCAAAATGTCTTTGCGTAATTTATGTACCATTGATGCATTTCAACAAAGACTTTATGATGCAGAAAAGGTTTACTGGCAATCGGTTATTGAACGGCTTATTTATTTAATTCAACATTTATCCCGGCAATGCCTTGCATTTAGAAGTCCTTCTAAAAAGTTGTATCATAGTGGTAATGGAAATTTTTTTAAGTTGGTTGAAACCATAGCAAAATTTGATCCAATAATCGCTGAACATCTCCATAAAATGCAAACTTCTCAAAAGAGGAGCATTGCTCATTACTTAGGGGATCAAATTCAGAATGAAATTATAAACATTATTTCAGAAGGAATTAAAAAGCATTTGTTACGAGTGATTAAATCGTCAGAATATTACTCACTAATTCTGGATACTTCACCTGAAGTCAGTCTTACCGTTCAGTTGACTGTTGCAATTCGATCAATTTATAAGAACGAGGAAACCAATAAGAAACCCAAATCGAAGATAGACGGCTTTATTTCTCTTAATCTCTCCATTTTCTTCTTCTACTTAGTTTTCAACCATCATCGACTACTCCACGACTAGCACTTAAAAAAAAGCTTGCCTTTACATAAAATCGTGTCATATCTACGGAAAGCGGTTTTCAATTATAATCACAGTTAAAAAAGAACATTTTACCCAAAAGGATTAATGGAAGCCCGAATAAAGAACCCGTTACAGGGTCTAATTTTCAAAACAAAAATTTTAATCAGTAACACCCTCGTAACCACCTGCAATACCCCTTGGTATTTGATTTCCAAAAAGCCTATTATTAGCTAACACCTTCTCAACAAAGAAAACATGTTTACCAAGTTTCAAGTCTGTGGGCTAATACACTGCTGGCCACCGTAGATGCAACACCCTGAAGGAAGCACGCAAATAACATGAAATTTACAACATGCATTAGCGGAGGTGAGATATGCAAATGATTAGAATTTCAGCGCAGACACTCATCACGCACACCTGTGGCGCCACCTCAAAGCGCTATTTAAGGCTTGGAGATTTCGACGTTTTCAAGTTCGGCAATTGTGTTTTTCTTGTGGTTTTTTCAAAAAACGATCAGTTATGTCTAGGAGAAAACAGCGATCAGTTTTCGATCAAGTATCCGAGTTCGAAACCAAACAACTGCAATGCGGATATGTGACCGTTGGATGCAGGAGGGTACGAGGGACCGACGTGGTCGATTACATCCACCTCATTTCACCACTTCACGTGAGGACAGGCAAATTGTGCGCATGGCAGTGACGGATCGCTCAGTCGCATCACGAACCACAGCACAACACATTGAGTCTGTAACGCATCATTCAGTGTCTGCGCGTACCATTCGACGTTGTTTATAGCAGAGTGGTCTGTCCTCAAGACGTCCATTGCTTGGTCTACCCTTGACGCAGAACCACGGAAGTATCCGGCGCCAATGGTGCGATGAAAGAAGGATGTGGGTGGCAGAATGGAATGAAGTTGTCTTTACTGACGAGTCACGCATCTGTCTGCAACACCACGATGGTCGGATTGGAGTCTGGAGACACCGTGGAGAGAGGATGCTGAACAGCTGCGTTATGCACCACCACACTGGTCCGGCACCGGGTATTATGGTGTAGTGCGGTATTGGATATCACTCTCGCACTCCTCTAGTACGCATTGCCGGTACTTTAAACAGCCAGCGCTACATCTCCCAGATGTTGGAGCCAGTTGTCCTTCCTTACCTTCAGGGCTTGGCCACAGCCATATTTCAACAGGATAATGCGCAACCACACGTAGCATGCATTGTCCAAAGGTCCTTCGTCAATCACCAGATTGAATTGCTTCCCTGGCCGGCTCGCTCTCCGGATCTTTCGCTGATAGAAAACATGTGGTCCATGGTTGCTCAACGATTGACTCAGATTACACTCCCAGCTGCCACACCAGATCAACTTTGGCAACGTGTGGAAGCTGCTTGGTCTACTGTACCCCAAGAACGCATCCAAAGTCTCTTTGAATCAATTCCGAGGCGTGTGGCAGCGGTGATCTCCAACAATGGCGGCTACTCTGGCTACTGATTCTGGCAGGAACCACACTTCACAGAAGTCTATAAATTTAATCATTTGATACTTGTTCAACATATTATCTACAAAATAAATTTTGTTGTGCTATCTCTTGTCTTTCTTGGTGTTGTATTTACGGTGGCCACAGCAGTGTATATCCATAGAGAGCGTAATTTTGAATAAACTAAATATAACTGAATTGATACGAGCGTTTGTAGCTGCTAAAGCTAGGAGAATCAATACTTGAATATCTTTTCTAATTTATATATTTTACTTAAAAAAATGTTCTATCATTGTATTGTTTTTAAAAATTGTGAAATAATAAAAAAAAACAATAAAATAAACGTGTTTTAATATCATAATTTTTAAGCTTTTCAGTTCGAAAGTCAAATTTTGAATTCTATAAAAGAACATTTCACATATAATTTGCAGCTCTTTATAAGAATGCAACAGAACTCTATAAAGGGGCGCCAAATTTCAATTTGAACAAGGGCGCCTAATACCCACGCGGCAGCCCTGATCTTAGAACATAGTTTTTCTTACAATTTTTTTAAAAATCAAATAAAAGAAAAGGATTGCGTATTTTTGATTGTCTTACAAAAATACTAACTCAATTATAACTCTTCCTTTTTTTATTTTTATAATGCTTTTGCAATTTTAATAAAAATAACCACCGGTAAATTTTTTTTTAATTTTGAAAATGAAGGAAATATTTTTTATAAACTCCAAAAAACATTAAATGTTCATGAATTTTTTTGTACATGACAAATAAGAAAGCATTGAGTTATGGTATCCTCAATGTATACCTTAACTTTTAGTTTTATTATCACAGTTTTCTTAACCCTATCTACAACTATAATATATCTTTATGAGTTTTTTTTGGGGAAATTATATAAATTTAGGGGTTTCAAAACCATTTTTGAAATTTAAAATAGTACATTAATTATACTTTTTTGCAACGGTGATGTGGTGCTGTATGGTTCTCGCAGTGTGAATGGTTCCTTATTCAAAGCAAATATTGAACCAATATTGCCCAAAGAAATAACTGAAGTTCATACTGTTGTTGCAGTTAGCTCCTTGCTACAGTTGTATAATGAAAGATGGGGCCACCAAGATAAACGTCACATCCGAAACATGCTTGAAAAGGAACTAGGCATCCACATCAAGCTAGATAAAGAATTATGTGAGCCCTGTATTTATGGCAAAGCACACAGGTCATCATTTGGCACCAGGAAGAAAGCCTGTGAGCCTGGTGAACTGATTTCAGCAGATGTTTGTGGACCATTTGATGAGTCCTTTCAGAAGAAAAAGTATCTGGTTGTATTCAAAGACAGCTTTACAAAGTTTCGCTATGGTTACCTAGTAAAAGAGAAGTCAGAAGTAAAGAAGGTATTAGAGCACATGCCTGCGCATACAAGGACATTGGGATATTCTGTGAAAGAATTCCTCTGTGATAATGGTGGAGAATTTGATAACAAAGCTGTTCTGGAAATTTTACATTCAAATGGAATCACTCAAAGGCTGACAGCATCTTACACCACAGAACAAAATGGAGCCAGTGAACGAGAAATGCGAACCACTATTGAAATGGCCAGAACATTTAAATACTCAAATCTTGACGTCAGTTTCCCTGCAGCCATCTGGGCTGAGTTAGTTAACTCTGCCATATATATACTAAACAGAACAGGAAAGTCGTCAATAGAAAATGTAATTCCATATGAGCTCTGGCTCACAAAGAAACCCCGGTTAAAACACTTGCGCATAATAGGATCTTCATGCTATGCTCATGTTCCAGCGCAGAAGCGAAGGAAAATGGACAAGAAAGCCATCCAAGGGTACCTTGTGGGATATGATGGAAGTGAACGGTACAGAATTTGGCTAAAGAAAGAACACAGGGTAATTTTATCTAGAGATGTAATATTTCAAGAAAAAGCAGGCAAGTGTGATGACCATACAGAACTGAAATTAGAAGACGGGATAAGAGAAGATACAAATCAGGGAAAGTATGAAAAGCATCTCATAAAAATTGAAGACAATCCTGTAGAAAGTACACAAAGCTAAGAAGACTTAAGTGATTCTGAGAGTGATAGTGAAGAAGATGCTGAACCTACATCAGATAGACAGCTGAGGAACCGCTCACTTCTGCATAAACCAAAACGGTTCGAGGATCATATTATAGAAGCAGAGTCATATTTAGATGACTATAATCCTGAAACATATGAAGAAGCGGTTAACTCCAAGGATAGCACAAACTGGAAGAAAGCCATGGAAAGTGAAATGAATTCATTAAGTGAAAATCATACTTGGGAGCTAACAGACCTACGAGTTGGGGTTAAAGCGATACCCTGTAAGTGGGTTTATAGACTCAAAACAAATCCAGATGGCATCATCAACAAGTATAAAGCCAGACTTGTTGCGAGAGGTTTCAGTCAACACCAGGGCATTAATTACAGTGAAACATATAGTCCAGTAGCCAAATTAGGAACAATACGGACAGTTTTAAGCATTGCAGCTGAAGAAAGGATGCACTTGACTCAGTTTGATGTATCAACAGCATTCCTTTATGGAGATCTGGAGAAAACCATATATATGCAACAACCAGAAGGTTTCAAAGATGGTTCAGGAAGAGTATGTAAACTCAAGCGCAGCCTGTATGGTTTAAAACAATCACCACGCTGTTGGAACAAGTGTTTTGGTCAATTTTTAACAGATCTTGGTTTTAAAGCAAGTGAAGCGGATCCATGCCTTTACATTCGAGAAAGAAAAGGCAGAAAATTGTTAATAGTGTTGTATGTTGATGATGGATTAGTTGCTGCAACTGACCAACAGGACTCTGAAATGTTCATCAAGGAGCTGAAAACAAAATTCAAGATCTCAGTAGGAGAAGTTTCTTGTTTTCTAGGTCTTGAAATTGAGCATCATAAAGACAACTCAATAACGATCAGTCAAAAAGGATATGCGAGAAAGATACTTAAGTGTTTTGGCTTTGAGGAATGCAAACCTGTGGCTACACCCATGTTAAAGGATTGCAGATTGCAAAAGTCTGAAACCAAAACCTATGATTTTCCATATAGGCAAGCTGTTAATGCCCTTATGTATTTGATGGTGGGGGTACCAGGCCAGATCTATCGTATAGTGTAGGATGTCTTTCGAGATCACTAGAAAACCCATCTGCAGAAGATATAGTCAGGGTAAAGAGAGTATTCCGTTATATAGCTGGCACAGTTGGATATGGAATAACATACCATGCTACAGAGACAAAAGGTGTGCTTCATTGTTATAGTGATTCAGATTTTGGTGGATGTACCAAAACAAGTCGATCAACCTCTGGATATGTTATGATATATGCTGGAGGAGCTATCTCATGGCGCAGCCAAAGGCAAGCAATTGTTGCCACTTCAACTACTGAAGCTGAGGTTATAGCAGCATCAGAGGCAGCCAAAGAGGTAATTTGGCTCTGTAGACTGATTCAGGGCATATTGAACTTGAGGGAAATTCCCACACTTCAAGTGGACAACAGGGCAGCAGTAAAGTTGTCACACAACCCTGAATATTATTGAAGGACAAAGCACATAGAAATAAAACATTTCTTTGAGCGTGAGAAAGTCTTAGAGGGAAAATTAAATGTGAAGCAAGTGTCAACTGAGAAACAAGTGTCTGACATTTTGACAAAACCCTTGATGAAGTCAAGACTATTGACATTGTGTAACCAAATGGGACTGTTATAACAAAATCCAGTTAACAAGGGAAAGTGTTAAAGATAATGACTTATGTTAAATGTTAACATGGTTTTGTTGTTATGCCAATAGATGGCGCCTGTATCTCTCATTTGTATTTATAGGTTTTCTTATGTAACTTTTTCTAGCTCTAGCCACCTTGAGTGCAGGTTGTAAATTTAAGTCTGTGATAATTCTCGTATTCCGTAAATAATAAAAACCTAAACAAAGAAGACTACCTACAGTTCAGATATTAGTGACATTTATAGTACGTTTTGATATTTAAATTATTAAGAGGTCTATGTGGCAATTAGTTACACATCTACCGTTTAAAGCAGTATTAATTAATACAAAGTGGATAAATTATTAGAAGTATTCTCCAAAAACGCGACTCTCGCCTTTTTACCTCTATTAGCTAATTGGAAAATCCTATTTATTCTGATTCGTTGATTTGTTTTTGAGTTAATTAAGGTGCTGAATAAATAATTGGAAATTATCCTGTCGAATCATCCTTCACTTTTTCCTACACCTTTAGCCGGGTCACAAGGTAGACGGGAAGGGTGTTATAAATTTTTACTCATTAATAATATTAATTTATAATTTAAGTGTCACCTACTCATGCATGATATTTAGTAATTGGGATATATGCTAGTATTTTTTACACAAGCTATCGAAGTCTTGGTCTTGAGATTAAATGCAATCGCATTACATATTCTGAGTTTCATTTGTTTTTATATTTTGTTTTTTTATAGCCACTTACTTTGAGAAATATATTTCCTTTAAACACAATGTTCCGAATGGCATTAAAATGTTTATAGCTGTGGGAGAAATCCCGAGTATTTTGCTTGAATTTGTAACCTAAAATTTAGAAGACGTTCTTGCTTAAATTTAAGTTTTAACATCAACTCTGTTGGTATGTTGGTCTCTTTCCTTCATTATAGATGTTGTTTTCCACAAATGTAAAAAGGCGCATTTTCCATTAGAAAACTATTCAGTTTTGCAAGACATTGTGTGCTAACTAACTAGTATAAAATTATCTAGTGGAACCTAAGATAGTAAACAATAGAATATTCATAATCTGATAGAAAGTTTATACATAAAAAGATAAAACATTATAATATTCTTTTATTACATTATAATTAAAGTTTAAAAAGTGTTGTAAAATGAAGTTATTATATACAAATAAAATTTTCAGTTTTAATTAAGAGGATGAGCTTTAGATACTTGTAACTATACAAACTTCATAGAGAACTTGAATCTATTTTTGCATGCATATTTATTTCTTCTCGATTTTTTTATTGTGACTCGTGCAGTAACGTATACAGGAATTTTTCAGGGGGGGGGGGGGTCCAAGGTCGAAAGTCCACTGTTCTCGTACCATGCTTCAATACGCCGCCCAACATATTCTTTTAATTTTGTCGATTTTCGGGAACAAAAAACAGTAAAAAATTCATTAATAAATTAATAATTAGCATTAATTAATAAAATTAACAATTAAAAACAAATACTTAATTAATTTTTACGTACTATATTCATAGAATTATAATCAATCGAAAAAAATCAAGGGCTTTTGGGGAGGGGGTGACCGGACTCGCAGGACTCCCCCCCCCTTGAGTGCGCCACTGGACTCATGGAACCCCTGGGTATGCCTTGTGGATCCCCAAGGCTCCGTGGAACACAGTTTGAAGACCACTGCTATACTGTAATATAAACTGTGTGAATTATATATATATATATCGTAGTTGGGCAGTTAATGTGCTATGGTGACTGCAACACGTTCGGAACCCTAATTTTAAAAAAAGCTGACAAATGAGTAATTTTTTTTTTATATTTAGTGTCAGTTGAATCATAATATGCATATAAAATTGTTTTAAAAATATTATTACAAAAAAAATCGTTTAAATGTAATTTTTTGGTATTAAATGAAGAAAGAATGACGTATTTTCAAAACATTCTCCTTTTATGAAAAATGGCTCCTACAATAATAATATTTTACCTATATATATATAGCTAAGACTTTTGTACAGAATCTAAACTAGGATTTTTGAATTATATAATTCAGAAGTGGATTTATTCACATTTTATTAAATCTGAGTTGAGAAATGTTAACAGAAAACACCGGGTATAACTTCAATTGATTGTAATTCAAAAAATAACGAAATTTTTTTTTGTTATATTCTTCAGGGTAAACTAACCCAAACTTTAGCAAAGTTTGACAGCGAAATTTTATGTCGAGGAGGCATAAATATGAAAGCCGTTTCATTAAATATATCTTTTATTGTTTAAATAAGTATAAAGTTTATGTGCTCGTTACTGATGCAATCAAACTAATAAATTGAATATTAAAAGCATAGTTCATGGAAAAATAACATCACCAGACTTTGGTCAACCGATTCGAACCTTTCCTTCTACTGTCTAACATCTAATAGAACTGATCGAAACATCTTAAAAAAGCGAAGCAACAAACCAGTTGCATACGTCTAACATGTCTTCAGTCGAAGAGCTTAAACCACCTCTCACATTCGGTCTGAAACCCATGTTCATATCTCAACCAACTTCGGTCTCCTTAATACTTACACGAGCCAAGTATAAAAATAGTTAAATTTGCATTGCAGTTGTTGCCAACCACAAATCTCGAAACTCGCAAAAAGGTCGGGTTCGAATCCATTTGTTCACTTGGGCTCGGGATGGGAAAAGGACATCATAAGAATTTGGATCCTAAAATAAATGTCTGCATGAATCTTTTCCAAATATCTAACATTTTTAATTCTAGTTCAGCCTCTGTATATAAGTCTTAACTATGTATAGGCAAAATATTACACATGCATTTTCCACAAAAGGAGAATGTTTGGAACATACGTCATTCTTCCCCTTCCTTCTTTTTTGGCAAAAAATTCAATTTAAATTATTTTTCTTGTAATAATATTTTTAAAACAATTTTATTTGTATATTCTTATTCAATTGACATTAATTGTCAAAACATTATTCATTTATACGGGTTTTCAAAATCACGGTTCCGAAAGCAGTTACCTAAAACTGATAAAAATCAAACGTGCTTTCAGCTCTGCTTATTTTGCTATTGAAGGTTTAAAATAAACTTCCATCTAATTAATCTCAATTTTAACAATAAGAAATAATGGAATGGAGTGGATATGAGAAATTGTGTACATAGATGTAGGATGAATGAAAAATACATGCAAGATATTGGAAGATTCCGTTACAATTAATAATTATATTTAACTGTGTGAGGTGAGATCTATTTTGTTCAGTTCATTAAAAAAAGAGAAACCCTTAAACTATTAATTATTTTGATGTATCCAAACGAATGCTCTAAGCCATAGGTTCTCAACTTGGGCGATAACGCCCTCTTGTGAACGTTTGGGGCTTTTAGGGGGCATTAAGAGATCCAGAGAAAGTTAGGGGGCGTTGAGATGGCATGGAGGGGCTTGGGCAGATTTACCAAATATAGTCTAAAAAAGACTAAAAAAATACGCTGATTATGTGCTAACAAAAGTAAATTTTAATACTGTTTACCTTTTGTTGATTGTATGTATTTAAATCATTTCTATATCAAATGTACGAAAATTCACATATTTCTGTAGTTCAGGATGTAAAAAACTTATAAGAGATTACATTACATTCAGACCTACATTGCATTTTAATTTCTGAAGTGCACGTGTTGTCTTTGTCTGTGAGCAGTAGGAAACATTTTCGTCCACTGTATTTCATTACGTATATTATCCAAGAAGCATAATTAAATATGCTAACTAGGAATTAACGTGATTCTTTAAAGGCTGAAACTGTCAATTTATATTTATTTTGAAAGCAATAGTTTATCATGAATTACTTCGTAACATCAAAACCCCTGTTTGTCTTTGTAACAGGTAAGCTAAAACTTTTTTTTATTCCACTCTTTTAAATGAAGAAGAAATTCAGTAGCTTTTCGATTCCAACAAGATCTTACCTAGGACTAAAATATATAATATTACACATTTAAATATATTTGTGGCAATAAATATTTCAGATTCGCAAGTAAAAAAATTGGGGCTTTAGAAAAAAATGAAATTAAAAAATATTTTCTTTTAAATAGGATATTGTTTAAAACGTAACTCTTGTTTTCACCACGTATTTTGTACACTCTTATTTCTTTAGAGTGGGAGGGGGCGGTATGGAAATATTCTTTAGAAAAGGGTACGCCAGTTCGAAAAAGGTTGGGAACCTATGCTCTAAGCTCTAGATTGCTTTATTAGAGAGTGTAAAGTCTTTATTACTTTTTACTTTCCGACACAGCACGTCGTGTCAACAGAACAGAATCCTCTTTTTCCCTATACAGTAAAAAACATGAGCGCAATACACAAAACCAAAGATGTATCTTTTCTTAGTATCAATTTAAGTCCATTCTCAAAAAAACAACGGAACTGCCTCCTTCACTGTCCGTTCCGTTGCAAGGCCAACGCCCTCTTCACATAAAATAGCAACCCCTCCCCCGCAAATGCGGGAATATCGCCAACAGTAGCCAGACACTACAATTAGTATGTCTCATGTAAAATAACATGAAATATTACTAGCAAATATATGTTTTCAAATTATAGTATGAACTTCAGCGTTTCAAATTGTAAAATCTTTTTCTTTCTTTCATTTTTCCCCTTTTTACTATTTTAAATTTGTATTAGCAATGTCATTTCAACATCGACATTTTGTCAGTAAAGGAGAAAAGATTTTCATACCTATTTTTACAGCTAGATGGCACTACATGTATTTTTGTCTTCAAGAATTATTTTTAAATTGATTTCTTTCAGCAAGCCTTTCAAATTTTAAACTCGTTTTCGCGCGCGCGCAATAAATTTTGTAAGAAATTTGATTCCTTGTCTTATGTGTTGATTGAATTTCTTGTTATGTTTTTGTTCAAGTTATTAAAAAAAATTGCTTATACAATTTATAAACATTTGGCTTTCTTCTCGATAAAATACTTTTTAAAAAAGGGCTGTTTTAAATTTAAAATGTAGAACTTTTTTTTTCAGGATTTCTAAGAAATACGTTATTGTTTTTTACTATTGCGTTACAATTGATCAAACGACATTATTTAATTGATTAGATGATTTGGGATATGGAGCAACTGTTATAAATTCTGCATTTAATTTAAATTTCCAAATAAATATTTACTTCAGCAAATTTAATTGAAATATTTAGAGAGAAAATTTAATTCAATATCAATGCTTTATTGCCCTTAAATTTCATACATATGCGCATATGTTCAAATTATGCTCATATTTTTAAAAATTGATATTAGAATATTTTCATAACCAGTTTGGCAACATTTCTGCTGGAAAGTAAAGCTGTGCGTTCAAATTCTAATTCCACTAAAAATCCTTCATGTAGAAGAACTTTTGCGCATTAAATCTGTTCAAGGTATTCACATTTTCGTAGTGTGAAAGTTTGAACCATGGGAGGCAAACTCTGGAACCATCCTGGTCACTTGACAGTGATTCAAAATTACGAGACCCGTATATTGTTAATAAATAATATGTGCAAGAGAAAGAAGATGATTTATGAAACAATCGTTTATTAAATGAATGCATGTTTGAATAGACATAATTTAATTTTCAATTTTTATTTTTAAAAAGAATTATGTGGGTTTATAAGTATTTTTTTTCTTTCTCTCTTTCTTTTGTATGTGGAAATTTCATCACAACAAATTCAAACTAGATTTTTTTTTAATTTCTTGTTTTTGTGTAGTAGGTATTGTATGTACTTTTCAAGGCGGTGTCAAACTCTGTGCTTTTTATTATGCCATTTTACTGACTGTTGCG
This sequence comes from Trichonephila clavata, assembly GCA_019973975.1. Classification (NCBI taxonomy): domain Eukaryota; kingdom Metazoa; phylum Arthropoda; class Arachnida; order Araneae; family Nephilidae; genus Trichonephila; species Trichonephila clavata. Next base: position 155,044 of record BMAO01030937.1, read on the forward strand.
TTTTTTCCATACATTCCATATCGGTAGCGCACACAAAAACTTTTCAAGAGGAGAGTCCATGGTCGAAAGTCCCCCAACTCGTATCAATACCTCAAGACAACACTAATTGATTCTTCTGATTTTGTTAACAAAAAACAGTAAAAAATAAATTATTGAATTAATAATTAGCATTAATTAATGAAATAAATTGTTAATTGCAAGTACTTAATTAAATTTTACGTTATATCTATCTATCTATATATATATATAGGATTATCACACATCAATCGAAAAAGAACTCAAGGGCTTTGGGGAGGATCCGGACCCCCAGGACACCCCCCCCCTTGTGTGCGCCACTGTTCCATATGAATGCATCTCTTCAAGGTTAAACCTATAGTTTTGCAGTTCCATTCTCAAAGCCATTTTTTTCGAAGTTTCAGCAGTTAGAATGTATTACATTCTCCTACTTTTGGTTTTACTACAAATTTTGCATTTTTATTTTTAAAATTTAAGATTATTTACATTTTATTTTTCAAAAAAATTTTACTATTACTAATGATTTTCACTTTTTTTTTACAGTAACTGTGTATTAGAAATTTAAGCTATCATTACTATTATAATGAACACAGTAACTGGCTGATAGCCATGCATTCGTAAGCACGTAACATACCACTTGACAAAAGTGATCATTCCTGTTCGGAGGCTGTTACTGGCTTATTTAGATACCGCCACAGTACTCCCATTCCAGATGTTTTGGAGAATTATGGATGTTGGTATATGAAAAATGATTATACATCAGTGCAGGTTTATCCATTGGGTGCTTGGGATGCCCAGGGGCCTGGAAAGGCTGGATTTAACCAGATTTTCCTTGGATCCGCCAGTGCCAAGGGGGTCTGTAGATCTCCTGCTCCCAGGGCCCAAAATTAACTTAAACCGGCACTGTTGTACATATATTGTTGCAAATTTGCGTGTGGGGGAATAGCCAACGACTCCAATTAATTGAACAACATCAAATTTAGTATTCGACAAGGACTAACAAATGACTACATGAAGACTAATCTACCTATACACACAAAAAATATTAAAAGATTATTTACAGTAGTGGAAAATTGCCCTCGCGTTATAAACAACCTTTACAGCGCTTCAGAAATGCCTTTCTAGAAGAATTCCACTTGCAGAAACTCAGGCAGATAAAGTCCATCTGCCTTATCGCAGACAATGCACAAGTAGATTCTGAACTCGACTGACTCGACCTATCTCAGAGGTCCCTAGTATAGTCTCACGGAAATGTCCAGAAGTGTAGATTCCGAAGACTTCTCGATGGCTTCTTGGCAATATTATTTTTGTCACCAAATCTAGTAGCCCTGCTCACACTTCTAGGGTTGCCATAGCCCTTTTCAAGTTTATGCCGGGAAGTGTACTTTCCCTGTAAAACTCTCTTTTTTTCCCACAAGCAGTGTATTAATGCTGGGAAAGCAACATGCCTGGTGTATTGCAATATATAAGTACATTCAACTCTTTTTCTTTTTTTTTTAAACGTAGATACGTTTCTTAGAATACCGTACAAAAAGATAAATAAATAAATAAATCGTATTAAAAAAATACATGCGACATATAATAAATTCGGGGATATGTTCCACAATTTTAAAAAATTACGTAAGATGAAAAATCTCCAAATACTTTCCCCCGAAAAAAGGTGCAAAGAAGTAATAATGAAAAATCCGTCTTACTTATCTATAAAACAAAAATATTTCATTTTTATTATAAAAAAAAAAGAAAAAGAAATTGGTGAAGACTGAAAATTCAGTCTATAAGAACACTTACAAAATTCACACAAACAACATATACAAAATTCAAATTCAAATTAGGAGTAAAATTATTAACTAACAAGCACGTATTGTAATATACAATACGAACTGGATCAAAAATGCTGTCATCAGTAAATGTGTCAGATATGTCTGGCAAAACTGCCGGCTTTAATTCAAAAATGAAGAATTTCGTTCGTTATTAAATGCCTCTATTTTTTTTTTTTTTTTTTTTGTTAGAAAGTCTGTTATTAGCGGTTCCCGCCTCCCTCCCCTAGTTTCTCAAATTGCTGATATAATACTTGATATCCTGCTACATGTGAACGTTTGACCTCTTGACAAATTTATCGCTTCCCTACACGGCGGGTTTTCAGTGGTACTGGGTTCGAACTCATGATACTCCAGCCTCGAGTCCATTACCTTGACCACTATAGAAAGAGAGAAATTTGTTAATTCTCTGCAGCCGTTTAGCAATTTTTCTTTTTTTTCTCGAGCCAAATCTTTAATCTGTATAAAATACTTTGTTATAAAATAGCATATCTTATTCAAAAAATCAATATCCCTTCCTTAAAAATTACATTTTTTTTTTAAAAATCTATACAGTTGGAATGCATAAACATAGTTCTTGTGGCACCTTGAGCATTAATTTTATTATTCTAATTGTTATTATTATTAAAATCATCATCGTTGTTACACGACGGGAGTGCTGGATTCAAAACGAAATTCCTTCATCTTCTAATTAAAATGAAACATTCCCATTTTTATTACATGTTTGTCTTTTTATTCTATTAAGTGTGAGTTAAACTTTGTAAGATTCTGTTCTCTCCCCTCGATATTTTTATAAATAATTTCAAAAATAAAAATAACTCAATTTGTCGATTTTTGAAAAAATTACTTTAAAAATTCTATGTTTTTCTATAAATCAACATAATAGTTTTTCTTTTCTAAGAAAACCCCCACAATCTGTTTCAATTTTGATTCTAATTCGTATAAATCTGTGAAAATAAATAACTGCAAGCTCTTGGAATAGGTAATTGCAGGAAACATTGAATTAAATCAAGAAATTAACATATAAAAGTGACGTCAAACTGTGCACAATTTACCACAAATTGCCCCCTCTCCAAACAATGTACAAGAAACAAATAAATTTAATTCTGCAAACCAGCTTTTATTCACGTCCACAGACCAAAACTTTATAAATTTCTTGTATTTTTCATTACTATGTTGACTTTAAATGTTCCTTCTGGACATAGAAGGAAAAGTATTAATTTTACTTTTTCCTCGTCGCTTCAAGAAGTTTCTCCAGTTGTCTAATTGTGGCACGCATACAAATCCTGTTGGAGTGACTCACTCCTCTTAAACTCAGCAGAATTTCCTCTGTTTCCTTAAGGGGTATCGGAACGCTCTATACTGATAATGTTAAAAAGGGCTTTTTCAATGTACCTTTTCTAAAAACCTGTTCGAAATACAATCCCCAAATTTTTTTTGCAAGTTAAGCATGCATCTAATATTATACTGAAATGAGCTTTTTTTGAAATTTCCATTAGTTTTTCTTTAAAAAAATTTTATGTGATGTATAGTGAGAAAACAGTGTTTTTCGACAGAAAAAAAAATTATAAAAAAAAAAAATGTATACAAAATTTTGCTAAAAGCTCATTTCAGTATATACTAGAATATATAAAGAATGTGTCACATGTAAGTTTTGTTGACATCAGAAATATACTTTCTGAGAAAAGGTACATCGAACCTTCAAAAGTGACATTTTGAGAAAAACACATTTTTATAAAAAAAAGTTACCTTATCAAAACATTCCAGCTCCATATTCCAAATTCTCAGCATTTTTTAAATTTTCATCTTCTTGTTTCATTCTTTTAAGTCTTTTTACTTTTCTAGTCTCCTTAGTTTTCTGTAAATTGGCATATCTTACCCTTGTACTTCTCTCTTTGTCGAGATGTTCCATGCAGCCTGTCGCATAATATCCTCGCTCTATGTTAAGTTTTTTTAAAATATCCAGCTTTGTTGCATTCCCTTTATTAAAGGATGCAATAGCATCATATGTACCAAAGGAAAGTGTTTCTATGTGCACAAATGTCTTTTTGGGGACACGAGACTAAATAACATTATTAATGCTTTCATTCGGATTCTGCGTGTTTCCATGCAAGCACTTTTTCAATAATTCTGGATCCGAAAGGTCCCTAAAAATAGGCCTAATGGCTTCAACAACAGCAACTGGAATTTTATGTTTGTGGAGATAAAGTTTATTTTCCAATTGAGCCTTCTTACACTGACACCATGTGTCAAGACCTGATGGACAAAATCTATGCTGTGGATTTTTATCCGTAGATATTTTGTGAAGAAATATTGCCCATAAAGCTTGTTTCATACACTTTACATTTGATAAATTTCTTCGAATGGTAAGACCATAATATGTTTGCAATTGATCAATAGTTGCTTCTGTTAATCTATTTTTGCCACATAATGCTTTGCCGTCTGATAATCTTTGCCCCCTCATTTTTGCTTTGAAACGTCGGAGGAGAGATCCCATCCGTTTCATAACATGCTCTAAAGAAATTTTAAAAAATGACGTCAAACTTCAAGCTGACCCAAGAGGAAGTGCAATGTTTACCTTTTTTCTGTCCATTTAAATCGGTGACTCGCGTTTAGACGATTCTTTAAAAACAAAATTTTAGCACTTCTAATTAAGTTAGAGATATAAAAAAATGAGGTATTTTTGGAAAAGTAATGAGCTGAAGAATTTAAAAATGCAATAACCTGAAATTCACCTTTTAAAAAATTTTTTACCTTTCCAACTCCTCTTAATGTATTAACAATACCTATGGTTATTTGAAAAGCATTTCTATATCACATTTGTCTATCTTTATTGTTGATTCTCAGATCATAATTTTATGCGGTATTTCAGAACTCCTTTTTATCTAGAAGTCACGTTTGAGAAAGCGCTTTCTCTTTAACGGGCTAAATTCCCGTGACGTCATAATCACATGATAAATACAGTTACTTATTTCCTGCGAATAAGTTCATGTGCTTTTCGGTTGCAAACTTTTGCTTTTTTCAATTCCTACTCTATTAGCTTACTATCTCTCTATATATTTATCTTGTTCAAATTTTCAATCGTTAATAAAATGCATTTTAATGCATTCAATTGAGCTGAAATTTTATACGCATGCTTATTTTGGATGACAATATAATTTAATTATAGTTAATAAAAATGAATTGATTAAAACTAAATATTCAAAGAATTACAAATACAGCCACGTTGGCATCATTTTTGGCGACTTAGCGACCATTTTGAACACTTGTGTCAAAACTTGGAAAGTTTTTTTCTTCTCATTTTTAAGGCGCTCATTTGAGCTAAAATTTTCTGTACACTATTGTTTTGGGTAACAATACGATAATTTAATTATAATTAATTAAAATTTTTGAGTGAAATTAATTTTTTTAAAGAATTACAAGTACAGCCACGTTGGCTTAGCGACAGGGTTCAAAACTTTAAAAGATTTTTTTCCCCACACGTTTCAAAGTATTCAGTTGAACTGAAATTTTATATACACGATTGTTTTGGATGACAATGCGATACTTTAATGATAATTAATAAAAAAAATTACCATTTAATGTTGTGATTCTGTCATATGTACATACATATTTATATTAATTGTAACTATTTAATAAAAAGTAACTAAAATAATTTTCTTTGTTGATCTAAGTAGGAATTGATTTTGAAAAAAAGTTTTATATTACTTGTTGCAGAAATAAATAAATGTGGCAACCAAAACGGTTGCCACATTTATCCCTTTGCGACACTAACCAATCGATTTCATCTTTGAAGAAGCTAGTAGTCTGTTGTCAGATACAGGCATGGACCCGGTCCCACATTTCATCGTCCCTTGAGAATATATGTCCACGAATATATGTCCACGCTCCCTTTAGAGGTCCCAAAACAGGAAAATCATACGGTGAGAGATCTGGATTGTACGGCGGATGTTCCAACGTTTCCCATTGAAACTGCTGCAATGTTATCTTCACCGTATTGGCCGTGTGTGGATGGGAATTATCATGCAGGAGAATAACACCATTGGACAACATGCCTGGGCCTTTTGACTTGATGGCTCGTCTAAGGTTCTGTAAAAATGCTTGATAACGCTGGGCATTCATCGTGGTTCCCCGTCTTTACAGTTTACTCTGTCCTTAACCTCCTCGGTTCCCTTGTAACACATGTGATACAAAATTTGTATAATTTTTTGAAGTGAAACTTCTTTGCGGACGGGAGTGAAGAGGAAATTTACCCAGTTTTGCGTAATAGTGAAAAAGCGAACGGAAGTAATGATTCCCCCCTCCCCCCGAAACGTCGCCATGGTGAGGAGATAGTGAGAGGGAGGAAAAGAGAGCGGGGGTACATCACGTGACTTGCGACATATCCGTGAAAAAGTTGGACGATTGCTAAGGGGGAATTGTGCACCAAAAGTATATCTTGCTGCTATGAACGAAAGGAGCTTGGGTATTGGTGACACTAATTGGGTGCCCTTACTACTCTCGTAACGAACTCGCGTGGCGTATTTTCGTAGTTTTTATGCAATAAACGTGCCGTTTTCAACGAATAAACGCTCCCAAAATATTACCATTGTATGGCTCTTCCCGTTACGGGAGTGTCTGGGGCATTGTGAATATGGCACTAACGTTCGTGCTAGAATCGCTACGGATAGCGTCTTGTAAACAAACACAGTGTCTTCTGTGAGTGATGCATTAAGTTTATATTATTAATTTTTATTTCCATTGAATGAAAATAAATTCTGGTCAGATAGCCTAGAACAAATGCAAAAAGAGGAAAAGAGTTTCATGAAAGGGGGGGGGGAGGAAAACTAGCAGCAAGTCCAGCCGAAAGTCTATATATCACCAGGTAGCAGCTCTGTCGCAGCTTTTATCATCTGTATCCATAGTTTTAGTACTGTACACATCAGAGACTGCTGCAATCATTGGATCCGATGATGATTAAAAGCTGATTATCTTAACTGGAGACTTCAATGTTAACTTTGCTTCAGAAGAAGCAAAGCCACTCATTGAACTCTTGAAACGGGCACTGAATTTGACAATGAATACTGATTCTAGAGAAAAAAACAATATACGGAACCACGATTGATGCAATTTTCTCACATTTTCTTGATTGACTACAATCGAAGATTTTTATATCCTACTTTAGTTACCACACACCTATTGTGTCTTTCTTGGAAAATGATGATACAAAAAATTGAATAAATATATTTTATACAATAAATGAAGTTCGAATTTTATTTGATTAAAGTTATCTCAGCAGTTTAATATAATAAGATCTATTCCTGCATAGCCAACGTCGCCAAAGAAGTTTCACTTCTATCGCGTGGCTTTCCACGTTCTTTTTTTTTTTTTTTTTTTTTTTTTTTTTTTTTTTTTTGTGAAGGTTGAACAGCAAAAACAAATTTGGGACCGGTTGTATCACATGAGATACAGAGTGAAGTATCTCATATAATTTTCTCATTTAGTCAACACATGGCAATACCTGTCCATGAAAGCGATTTCTAGTAGCGTCTCTGAATCGAAACAAGATGTGTGCACGTCATCGAAGTAAATATTCTTTTCTTATTTATATACAAATATTAAACTATTTTTAAAATATGCTTTTTCTTTGTATATATACTTTTTACTAGTTAACAGCAAAAAAAAAATTTTTTTTTAGGGAAATATTAAAGCATAATGAGATTTGTGAAATTTGTTTGTATCATTTGTGATACAATGGGACCCAATCACTTATGAACATACTTTTTAAGTCAATTTTGTTTTAACTTTTAGTTATATTTGGGGGGGGGGGATTTGAAGATTGATAGAAATATTTCTTGAGTTAAAATCTTTAGTCGAAACGTTTGCTTTCCATTTTTACCCATTTAACGCAGAGTTACAGCTTGCATTCCACATCAAGCATCTCGTAAGAAGGAAGCTAGGCGCATGCCTGAAATGGTTGGGGATAGGACTCATCCAAGTAAGTACAGGAATGGGAAGTGCTCGGCCTTAACAACTGTACAATGTACAAACTGCAAGGTTTTTCTATGCTTTACAACTCCAGAAATGGTTTTAAGGTATTTGACGAAAATAAAAAAAATTATAATAATATTGTAATAATACAACTAATATGTGTGTACCTAAAACGCCAATAAAACTTAACTTTCATGTTGAATTTATGAATTGCATGTTTGTGTGATTAAGGACTATGATTAAATTAATTACTTCAATCTTGCTTAATACTTAAAAAATTCTGATTGTAGTGTCTTGTTCTGATGTATCACATGTAATACACCCCCCCCCCCCTAGCTTCTATAAATTAAAAAAAAACTTGTATTGCACTTTTCTACATCAGAGTGATCAAAACAACTATTTAAGTACCTCTTACAAAATATCAAGCTTTTATTTTTGTCTCGATTCTGAGGAGATTAAGAGTGGGGAGTGACAAATCAGTTTCATTCTCGACCCTTGACCGAGGTTTAAAATTACGAGTTCCGTCGCCAATAACTCTCGTGGCGTGTAGCTTTAAAATGAGACGTTAATGAAAAATCAAGACAAATCTGTATTTATCTATAAATTTTATAAAATTTGAGCTAAGTAACTGGCATAAATATGATGCAATAGTTAATTATGAGTACATAATGTAAAATGAGGCGATATGAATTTACTTTTTACATATTCTCTCACGCGAGAGCTGTTAATATTGGGCAAGAAACATTTCTTTTCCGCAAATGGAATTGAAACACACTCGAAACAATTGAAAACGCCGTCTGAAATAAGCATTAATTCATTGAGAATACCCATGGCTATGTAGGGAGGAAATCCACCACAAGAATACTGCAAGACAGAATTCGAACTACCAAACTATAATTTTTCACCAATTCTATTTTAGAAAAGAGTTACGGAAACAATTATAGCAAACGGCATGTGTAAACAATCATAATATATTCCACTGCCAAACGATTCAATAAAAAAGATAATCAGCAAATATAATAATTTTAATTATGCACTAAATACTTTAGTTTATAAAGCTTTTGTAAATTATTGTAATTTTTTTCACTTAGTTTCAATTTCAAAAATTCCAAAAGTAGTATTAAATCGTACTGAAGTTGTATTTTCACAGTGGCACCATTTTCAGACTGTAGAGAGATAACAGCGTACTTATATGGAGGAAGCTAAGAGCAAGTTTAGATGCGTAGGAGAAAATAAAACATTCAACTGTTTTTCCTTTAGACTTGCAATATAGTTTTCTTGCTATGTTCTATGGAATTCACCACTTAGGCTTAAGGACTTACAGATACACTCAAGAACGCAAAACAATTTGCATGAAATTTAATAGATAAATTATTGCATGTCTAAACTCTTCTCTCTCTCTCTCTCTCTTTTTTTTTTTTTTTTATCAAATTGATGTGAAAAAAATATAACTGCTATAGTTAAACTTCAACACCTTAAGATAAAACAAAAAAAGAATTATTTTCACTGTTCGAATCCTCTATTAACAAATAATATATACTCCTATCAGATCGTTTTGATTTTGCCTAATCCACCTTAAATATCTTTTAAGTCTGTTTGTAAATGTTCCACATAAAACGCTCTTGGGATTACTGATTTACTTAAAATGTGTTTAATCGCCCCGCTGGTTAAATACAGATAAAAATGTGTGTACGAAATGGATTATCCGACACAAATTACTGGATGTTCTCTTTTCCTAGTTTATACATTTTCAGGCTTTTTTTGAAGTGGCATTCTCAATCTACTCATCCCTACGCTGCTTAAAAATAGAGTAAAAGAATATCTTCATTGCTGGAAATTTTTTCAGGTTTGAAAAAAATATTTTTTAATCGTTTCTAATCTATGAGAAAATGTTAATTTAGATACTTCTTTTCTCATGAATTTTTAATTTAAGCTACTTAGCGACTAAAATAATTGTAACTAATATATTGGTAAAATATTTCGTGCAATTTTCTGTATGCCTCATTCCTCGTCTAAGAAATGTCTGACATAGATCTAAAATCTATTAGTTCTTCAAAACGCATCGAAATTCAGATTATAGTACTCTATCTTTTTGTTATCTTTGTTTTATATTAAAGAATTTTTTTTAAATGTAACGTGTTTATATGTCTATTTTAAAATGTTTTGTATATGTTGATAACATTAATTTTATCGTTTAACCTTGATTTAATAATCTTGAGGTCTTTAAATTGTGATATTCGAAATTATTTAAGAACATTAGGCTTAGCAAGATAAGATTCATTCATGCTGATACTGAATCTGTACATTCATTATATTTTTTGAAGAAATATTAATAAATAAATGTGAAACCTTGTAACTTTCTTTGCACCAAAATATTAAAATTTCTGGAAAAAATATAATATCTTTAATACTAATAACTCATTTAGTAATTGTTCTTCTCTTATTTGCAATTTAAACAAAAATCTGTTATACTTTAACGATTAGGCTTAACATATGTTTAGAATGTAAAATCACAGAGCTCACATCGTCGTAGATTTTTTGTTATTAATCCACGATTTAAAATAACAACAAAAAAAAACAATTTTTTTTATTGCTAAGCGAACATTAGACTCGGGCAGAACTAAAACGCAAAATATGTAATATAAAAGTAAATAAGAAACATTATATCTCTTTCTGTATCTTAAATTTTAGACTTCTATGTAAAGAATCTTTGTATTTTTACTAATTTTTTCAATAAGCAGTTATTTCGGATTCGGAAGAAAAAGGTATAAATCATTAACGTGCATGATGAACGCTTTTTTGCTTGTATAACAAAACATATTTAATACAGTTTATGCAAAATATGCTCTTGCATTATGGTTTTTTTATGTAGATGTGGCGAATGGAATCAGTTTATATTTCGCTTCCGTCATTTTAAATAACGCTGAGAATGTAATGTAGGTCTAGTCGTGAAGCTGGAATGCTAACAAATAAATAAACATAAAATATTGCACGCGCGCACACACACATATATGTAATTAAAATTAATCCTAAAAATCTATTTATTTTAATTCTATTTTCACGGTATTGTAACATTGAAATAGATCTGAATTCGAGAACTTTTACTTATTCTTTTGTGTTGTACATGCATTTACAAAATTTTTTTACATGATGCTGTAAATTTTTTTTTATCAAAAACTTACCTTTAAAAATTAATGATATCTAAATCTTTGCATTAAGCATTAGACTGTGTATAGAAGTATTCCAGAAGTATTCCTATAGCCTAAATCCTAAGGATAGGATTTTTAAAACGAAATGATACCATATATTCCGGCGTATTACGCGTGCATACAAACTTCATTTTTTTAAATATATTCAACGTATACCGCGCATCTTCTGTTTTTGCTAAGAAACCTGAAATATACGTGTGTAATACTCTTATGTTTTGAAGTCATTTATTCAAAGTATTATCATGTGTTTTTCAAAAAATAAAAATGGTTCACTTCTAGAACTACAACCTTTTAAGTTCATAAAGATATGTGTCACTTCTCTTAAATAAACAATATTTCGATATATGCAGAGGTCTAATTTTTCTCATGATTATCTCCTTTTTTACAATTCCTACTATTAGCTCACTCTCTCTATATGTATAACATATATTTATTTATTTATATATATATTTATATTGTTCAAATTTTTAATCGTTAGTAAAATACTTTCTATTCACATCCGATCAATTTCAAATAAATTTTTTAAAACTTGTAGTGGATGACTCTTGATGTTAATACAGTTTTTTCAAATGTTTATTCATTAATTAAATTAATTACAGGTTTTCGAAGCCAACTTAAATTCGTCTCTATTGTTGAAACAATATAACTGTTAAAACAATGACAAAAGTTGGCATCGAAAACCGGTTTTTAAGCAAAAGTAGCCAAACCGGGTGAGCATTGTTACAACAATGCAGACAAATCATGCTCTTTTTTCAATTTTTACTATTAGTTCACTCTCTCCCTATATCTATATATCTTGTTCAAATGTTCAATCTTAATAAAATATTTTCTGTTTATCCATTCAAAGTAGGAATTGACTTAAATTTTTTTTTATATTACTTGTTTATTTTTAAAACTATTACTTTTATACCCGGTGTATAACGTGTACCCGTAAATTTTTATATTTTTGTGTTAAAAGAGCGCATTATACGCCGGATTATACGGTATTTCTATTACGCCCCCACCACCTGGGAGTTGATTTTCGCAAAACGCGTTTTTATTGGATCTCTACTTAACGAAAGAAACATGACTGCCAAATTTTAAGTCAGTAGGCCAAATAGATCTGAAGATCTTGTGATGAACGAATCGCTTTTCTCCTATATATATCTATAGTATATTTATTGGAAAAAGTGATTCATTCATTCATCCCGCGATCTCCAAGATTTGACCTACAGACTTGAAATTTAGCAGGCATGTTCCTTTGAATAAGTACAGACTCGCTAAGAACGGGTTTGGGTTCAAAAAGAGGCGTTATAGACAGAAATTCCCTATTTTGAACTATTACACGTACATACTAGAAATTCGGCAAGCACACATCTTTTGTTGAGCAAGAATCCACTAAATATGGTTTCAGCAGAAATCTCGTCTCCAAGGAGGATAAGGTAGCATAAACAATAAATATATTCCCTCAATTCCAGCCTTTTTCTTTTTAAATCTAGATATGGTGGCTTTAAGAATGTTCTGTACAATCGAAAGCTTATTGCTAGAACTTTGATATCAATAGCTTAAATACAATAAATAGTCTTAAAAAACCATGAAATATCCAGCGAAGTGCGAATACCACCTTTTCCAAAATCTCCATTCAATATGTTTGATTTTCTCTTGCCATTTTTTTTCTTTGAAGAAACTATACTAGAAGAAACAGAAACCTGTGAAACTATTGTATATCAACCCGATAAAAGTTTGTATTCTTTCATAGCTTAAAAAGCTCTCTGCTTCTGATTATTTTGAATTCCTTTGATATTTAAAAGTTCAAACTTTTATTTTCATTCTATGTATAATTAATCCTGTTCTTATTCCTATATTTTATTCACTTCGGGCTTGCAGCTAGACCAACGTTGAACTGCTGCCCCTGTTCTAGTGGCGTAACTTATGGTTTTATAATCCTTTCTAAGATCCGACTTGGGGTCCAAAACCTGACTTTGCCCGGGAGCCTAATATTGTTCGTTACGCCACTGCCATGCAAATTGGGCCATTTTTCACCAAAATCTGACTTACTGGTATTTTTTCATATAAAACACATTAGAATCTTTGTTGTTTTGATACGATTCGAGTGGCGCCAATTTTGCTGCGATGAAGCTAATACGTAAGTACCGAATCAAATTTTAGATAAATATCTTGATGCAAAGCACAGAGCTTCATCACCAATGTTTTGTAAATGAGGCCGAAAATGTATGGTATAGAATGGTATGAGAAAATACAAAAGGGTTTTACCCTATTTTAGTCCACACTTTTATTTATCGCCTTGACGGGTTATTATCCTCATATTGGATAAAAGTTCAATACAGAAAGATGAGCTGCTGGTGCATTTTGGCACAATTTGTTTTTCTCCTTTGCCGAAGGTATGGGCTTAAACAGGATTTTACCATCAAACAGTTTGGATGGAAATTTTGTCTTAATCCCGCGTCAAAATTCTTCAACGATTCCTTTAACAATTTTTTTGTAAAATTTAAATATTAACTATTGGGGTTGCTCGATAACTAAACTGCGTCTCTAGCGCCAGGTGATATATGACTCACATTAAACCTTTCGAAAGTATTTTTCAAGCTCACTTTTTTCTTCGACGCCAAAATAAGGTAGAAAATATTTTTGAAATTTTATCCACGGAAACTTCAAATACGGTAAATATAACTTTTACAATTAATTCTTTTGAAATATCTTTTAATACAAAAGCATCTACACAAAAAAATGTTTCCACAGATCTAACTCCCTCTATTTTTCAATATTTTCGTTTTTTTAATAGTTCTTTTATTTATGTATTTTAATGTTAAGGAGCTAATATGGGTATTTACGTATTATCGCAACAATGCCAACTTTCGAGATAAGTCGCCATGCTAGCATCACCAATTTCGCATGTGTCGTATCTGCTGAATTGGCAACTATGTGCTTCATTTCATATAAAACTGCCAATATGATGACTAACTTGATATCGGCACGATACACGTGTTTGGCGCGATTTTAAAACCATGCCTAATAGACCTTTGGTGGTCTGCCTAATTTTATCGTGCAATATTATCAACCCAGCATGGCGACATTTAACAACTACGTGGAGAAAACCCAAATTAGTTCCTTAGTTAAATATACTTCAATTTTTTGATAAATTCCTCCTTCCTTGTCTTTGGCTGAGGAAAAAATGGAGAATTGGCTCTGTGTGAAAAGAAGTACATGGTTGTCAATTCAGCTTGTACGAACCATGCAAAATGTGGGTTGCCAACTTGGCGAGTTATCTTGAACTTTGGCATTTTTGAGTTAATAAGTATATACGAACAAATGTTAATAAAAGCGCAGTTGGGCTAAGGTGTAGAATAGGTGGCCTCTTGGATTTGGCGATGTTTATTTTGGTGCCAGAAGGAATACGTCTCTTCAATACTTTGGCTTCGCTTCATTACTCCCGAAACACCTATCGCTTCATATAGGTTGCTTAGTGACTGATTCTAATCGCCAAAAAAAATGCTTTCACCAATTATTTTACACTAAAACTGCTCGGATCCTATTTTAGCTCACACCTTTATTTATCGACGAATTATCATCATCCTGTTCAACAGTCCAATACAGAAAAAAGAGCGGCTAACGCAATTTGGCAGCATTTGTTTTTCTTTACCAAAGGTGTGTCTCCTAAAATAGGATTTTACCAGAACATTTTTTCCCTATGTCAGAATTCGGTACTTACGTGATATCGCAAACGTATTGATGACATTATTAGAAACGAAGCACATGGTTATCAATTCAAAGCATACGACACATGCGAAATCGGGGTGCCAGCTTGGTGAGTTATCTTAAGCGTTGGCATTGTTGCAATAGTACGGAAGTACCTAAATTCCTTAAAAAAAATTTTAATTCTGTACTATTTAGATTTGGGGAAGCTTTGCCATAGTTGTCCCATTCTGTGCTTGTAAAACAACAACGAAATATTAAAAGCAGTTTTCTTATCAGAATTATTAGAAATTTACGTTAAGCTAGAAACATACATTTTGAATTAGAATTTAATGTGGATAATGTGTCATAATTTCTTCTTGAAAGAAAAGAGGCATCCCCCCCCCCCCACTAAGGCTCAACTTTCCATGTCTTCATGCGCATTCACTTCAAAGCCGGTGCATTTAGAATGTGTCCCTTTGCGCTACCCTCAGAATCACTTTGCTTACCTGCTGGAGACTACAGATTTATTTGATACATAAAAAATATCGAATATATTTTGCACTCTTTTTAAATGTCATATTAAACCGAAAATAATATATCGCTAATTAGCACCATCTGACCCATTTGCTCTTTGCTAAAGATGAACGTTTAAATAGTAAAAAAATTTATTACAGACTGCCGTATTGTATTCTGTGCTCATATCATATTCTATCCCAAAAGGTGATAGTTACAATTCAGCAAGGCTTCTTTTTTTCTTATCATTGAGCATTTAAATGCTATTTTTTTGAAAAAGTGTTCGGAAAAAATGACGATCTCCTCTCAGGCGTGAACGTTAGAATGAAATATTGTTCCACTTGCATTTTTTCTTTCAGTCATGTAGAGCTTCAAATGGCTTTGTATTTTTATGGAACAAGGATTTTGGAAGAACTAAAGGATGAATCCTATTTTAGCTCACGCTTTTATTTATCGCCAACTTTGGGATTTATTATCCTCATGTTGGACAGAAGTTCAATACAGAAAAATGAGCTGTTGGTGCAATTTGCTTTTCTTCTTTGCCAAGGTATAGGCTAAAATAGAAGTTAGATTTTTCATGAACACTGCATTCTAAATCAGTTACAAATAATTTGATTCGTCAAATTATATTAGTGCTGGATTAGAACCCGCGACCTATGGATTCATAAGCCCGTAACATAACACTAGACAAAAGTGATCACTCCTGTCCGGAGACTAATACTGACTTATTTAAATACAACCACATATTCAATGATCTTTGCGGTGCCATAACATTCAAAGTAGCGTACAAAATAGAAAAGTTGTTCATCCCCCAGACTAACAAATTTTAAATTTTAACCCTACTACGCGGCGCTTTTGTCTACGTATTTTTTAGTATGTAATCCCCCTTCATAAGAGACGTTTTTGTTAGCCGCTGAACACGCATACTTATGTAAAGTGAATTTGAAGTATATGCCAACTATATACTTAAAAAAATTTGAAATTTTTTTTCAGTGAATGAATACGTTAGTCCAGAGGTTCCCAAACTTTTTTGTCTCGTAGACCCCTTGCCATGTTTTTCGGTTTGGGGTAGACCCCGCTTACGTAATATTGAATTTTTGCAAATTTATTATCTTAAATGTGTTTATGACAGCTGGTGCAGAGCTACTTACTTTAAAAGATTTAAATTTCTAACTGTAGTGAAGTTTGGTAACTGAAGAAACGCATGTTAATTAATTTAAAATTTAAGTGATACAGAAAATAACTGATTAAAAAACAAATGCTCATAGGGATGAATCTGGTGTTTCAACAACAAATTTTCAACATTTGTCATCAATCTTGTCAGGCTTGATCCTTAATTTCCTCAGTTAGTAGTGTCCAGCAGACAACCGTGCTGAAAATCCTTCTCACTAGGAAAAGCAATTAAAAACTTTCCCCAATACTCTATAATTCGAGATAAATTACAGGTATGTCTCTTTAAAGCCAAAATTGCTGACATCCGTTTCTAAACTTTACTTTAAGATCTCCATTACTTCTTATTTTCATCAGTTCTTCTTGTCATATGACATTTTTTTTTCAATAGGACCATAGGAATTCATTGCCTTCTGAGGTAAATACCAAGTAAATGCATTCTCCAGCCTAGTTTCAAAATCTGAATAAAGGGAATTTAAATGTTGAATCTAGGTTAAAACGACATTTTCCTGGCAGCAATTGAGAAACTAGGAAAATTTGCTACATCCAATATTATACTCCTTTAGCTTAATTCTGGCAAGAAATGCTGAAGTGATGGTTCTATTTTTTATAAAATTTATGATGCCACACAACTGCAAATTATCCTCATTAAATTTAGTAAATAAATGTGTTAAATAGGTAAAATCTGATTCCCATTAGGTTAAATTTTCTTTAAAAATTAAAATAGGATCTGGTTTAATGAGAACAACTGTCGTAGACCCCCCATTTACACCTCATGGACCCCCAAATTATTTTCTTGTAGTTGTGGACTCCTTGCAGGTCGTCATAGATCCCTGGGGGTCTATATAGACCACTTTGGGAATTACTGCGTTAGTCCTTATAAATATAGTATTCTGGTATTCTCGTCATTAATTTTATTGGAGAGTAGAAAAAAATGATAAAAGGACACAACAAAAATAAATTTTGCACAATTTTCTGTGGACAAGACTAAGATTTGCACTAAACTTCAAAAATTTTCACTTTATCACGAATATCCTTCTAACTTTTTAATCCCAGAATATTTAAAAGAAAATTCAGTGTGATGAGGATCAAAATATTTAGTGTGAACTTACATTTGTATTTTGAATAATATTTTCATCATCAGTTACTTTTTGCCTGGGGAAAATCTTAAATAAATGGTATGCATATTTTGAACGAAACGAATTTTCTTCCTGATCTCTCTGAATAATGCATAAAACCTATACATTAATCCATTGTTTCATTCCCCCCCCCCCTAAGAGGCTCGTTAGTTACCATAGCAGAGAGCAGTATCACAAAAATCTAGCCAATTAACATCGATATGTTAGCTGTCTTTTTTTACCCGATTATTCAATTAGTCCTTCAGATTGTGGCGTGTTTCAAACGTCCAATCACAAGTCAAGCCGAAAAATTTCGTTTGCATTACTTGGCTATTTATCATATACACGAGTAGCTCAATTACTATACCAATTTCATGCATTTATAAAATTTTTACGTTTATCAAAATCTTCGCAAGGATATCCCATAACATTTTTTCGTTATTATTAGAGATATTTGTTGAAAAAAGAAAAGATGCCATTTAATTTTTAAAGAAATTTACTAAGTAACCATACCTTTGGCGAAAGGCAATAACGTCTTGTACGATAATGCAGTAACCCTAAGGAAAGCTAGCTCACCTCAAGCTCATCTGTAAAAATAAGAAACAAGAACAAGTTTGAGAACATGTCATTCAATGCCGGTAGATAAGATTCTATTACATTGTATGGTTTTCTGGATCACGCCTGTTTTGAAGTGTTCTAGAAGGGAACAATTGATTGAACCAGAAACGAAATCAAACATACGGATTACTACTCATCATCATTATTGTTTTTCTGAATCTAATTCAATGAATAGTAAGTTTCCCATTCATTTACACTTTTATGTATTTTGTATGTAATTTAGAATAAGTTTTCGGTTATTTTTTTCTAAGAATACATCATCAACGTAATGACTTTCATATTTCAGCTTTTTAACAGTTACTGTTAGAACAAACGATATGTATTGTTTTTGCAGCATGTTGCGAATATTTTTTGATCTGTAACATGAAATGCTTTACTACAGTTAATTATTTGTATTTAATAAATGAGATCAATAGAATAAGATATCTATGGATTTTCTATTGTTTTTTTTTTTTTGTTTAGATGTAATTGGAGAACAATAAAAGATTTGGCATAAGTTCAAAAATGTGTTCACCATCTGATGATAACTTTATTGACATCCTCGATGACCGGCGTAAAACCAGTGATATTGGCTGGGCTTTAAAAACGTGGAATGTACCTCCATGTCGATATTCCTTAAAACGAACTCCTGAGCAAATTAAAAAACATGTACTGTCCAGTGAAAAGATAAAGGCACTTATAAAACAAGTAAGTTGCTTTATTCATTAGGTTCAGATGAAAAATTATATTATAGTAATTAAATAAATCTTACACTGTTACTGAATTAAGTTTCAAATCCTTATTATAATTTGAAAGAATCACCGAATCTTAGTTTATGTTAAATGATGGTATAGCAAAAAATATTCTTACATCAAATTAATGATTTCGTGATTTATGTTGTCATTTTTGCAATTGATTCAAGATATAAAAGGAAAAGAGAATTTATTCTAGAATTTTTATTCCAGATGAAAATTATAGTTTCATATGAAAATAAGTTGATGTATCGTATTTCTTTTTGAAGAATTTTATTTAATTAAAGGTACTTTTCCTTTGGGGGGAGCAGTGCTGGTTTATCCATTGGGCGAAGCGCCTGCCCCAAGCTGGACTTAACCAGACTTTCTGTTAATAAATTTCCATCCACCAGTGCTAGGGGGGCCTGTAGATCTTTTACGCCCAGGGACTGAAATGAGTTTAATTCGGCACTGGGTGGAGGCATAAAGATGCAACAAAAAAATTGCCAATCAATTGGATCTTTTTTCTTCAATGTTGGAAGCAATTAAAATTTCATGCCTCGCTGATAAAAGTAATTATTTAAGAATGGAATTTGAAATTTAAATTATTACCTTATTTTGTGCTTGGCTTTTAATTTGGAAAAAAATTAACCGTCACCTACCCCTGCTAAAAAGAAAAAAGGAATTGAATGTGTTTTCTTTAATTTTTTGGGGGGGAGGGGGGGGGGAGAATTATTCTATAACTTTGAAAGCCATTCATTTCTTAAAAGTGACTTTTAAAAAATGTGAAGTAATTATAAATAAATTACTACAATAATTTCATCCATGTTATTGGTTCATGAAATTTTGCAATTTATGTATTTTCTGACCTTGTATCAATTGTTTCAAGCTTTTTAAATATAACTGTTAATCGTTTCCTTTTATATTTCATTTATACGAATGATAATATGTAAATTTAATAAATATTCAATTTTGTTTTGTTTTGGTACTTAATTCTTGAAAAGAGTCCACTTACCTTTTAGTGACATGTTTTTAGAAGGGTATAAATTCATTTGACTTGAATTAAATATGGCTAAATATATATTAAAATTGTGTTGCATACCATTAGTTTACCATCCCTGCTATAGACTGTACTTATAGTTGTTCCGATCAACAATTTCACAATCGATTTCTCTACTGTATTTCATGCCATTTAATTACTAATTTTAATAAATTGTGCAGAAATTCTCAATCTCAACTATTTACATTGTATAACTTTATAAATGCTTTTTTGACTGCAGTAGGTAGAAATGTTGAATCACTATCAAATTTATTATCTGTGATACGGAACTAGTTTGATATCCTGGGTCTACGTGCCAAGCAGCTCATGTTGTTGGAATGAAAAAAAGAACAACCACATGGTATTGTAATAAGAAGTGTACATAAGAATACTCATTTAACATAATGATTATAAATAAATAACAAAATAATACTTATAAATAAACATGATAATTATAAATAACATATATAATATATTATATGATTATCATACATAATAATAATTGTATTTTATATTAAATTATTCATTTAATAATTACATAATGTATATTAAAATTAATAATGAATATCAAATAAAAAAAGTACTTAAAACGTGCAATGTTCCAAAAAATGCAAGTTCCTTTTACGAATTTCTTTGAACAAGGAACTTTAGAAAAACATTTTTAAAAAGTAAAATTAAGTGAAAATGAACGTTATATATTTATAGCAATAATTAAAAGTACAACACTCATTCTTTTTTTTTTAAAATATCCTAAAACTCGCTCATGATATTGGAAATATCTGTAAATTCGAAAATAGCACAAAATAAAACAGAAGACTGAAAGTATTTAGCTTGCAATGTAGCAAATGCAATTAAAATGGTTAAATTGTTGAAGAAATCGAATTAAAATTGTCTGAAATTAATAAGGTTACTGCAGGAAAACAAAACAAAAATTAACTGTAATATATGTTATCCCCATGGCAATCATATGGCCAGATGTTAAAAATATCAAGGTAACCATACTGTAATGTTATCACCTATCTTGGCCAAATATAAACAACAACTTACCTTGTAGACCCAGGATATCAAACTAGCACCTGTAATACATTTACATTTCATGATTTTCCTTGCAATTTCAAGCAAAATACTTTTCCTTGAAAAAAATCTGAGTCTCTTTCTTACTTAAAGGCAAATCCTAAATTTTCATCATTTTAGAATACATATTCAGTAGAAAATGCATTTAATAAAAAAAGTTCTTGAGCTCCTGTTGAAAATATCATAGGAGGGAATGATAGCAGTTAGTAATGTTTTGTCTACTGACATTAGTAACAATTGGCAATACATCACTGGCACCTGATTAATTGAAACATCTTATTCACGTATTGAATATGTCTTATATTAGATTTAATAAATTACAGAAAAAATATTTATCTTTATCAATCTTGTTTAGTATCCTTCTATATAAATAAAAGCTTTAAATTTTATATTATTTTAAAAAATTCATCTAAATATTGGAAAGTGTTTGATATAAAGATTTTTACATCAGTAATGTGTCCTGCATTTTAATGAAAGGGAAAAAATGCTATTTCAAAAATTCATCTAAATATTGGAAAGTGTTTGATATAAAGATTTTTACATCAGTAATGTGTACTACATTTTAACGAGAGGGAAAAAATGCTATTTCATCTTGCAATCTTTTCATGTGTATGTTGCTATACAAATTGAGTTAAAGATACTCTGATGTTGAGATTTATTTAATCAATGTAGTAACTTTTTATTGCTAATAAAAAATCAATTAACATCAATTATTTTTTATAGAATTTTTTATATTTTCTCATATTAAATTGTGATTATTTAATTAGATCAGTGAGGAAAATGGATGCACTGAAGAAGAAACAGAAGAAAATGCTAGAAATATCATGGATGAGATGTCTCACAATTTTCAGTTTCGAGTGATTAGGTTTTTTGGGTATGTTCTTTCCAAATTCATGAAGAGTGTTTATGGGAGAATTTTAGTCAACAAGAAAGGAGTGGAAAAGGTAAATTTAAGGAATTATTTTTCATATATCATAAATTAACATTAAACTCATTTTAAGTCAAAACATTCAAAAGAAAATTATTTTACAATTTTTCTGTAAAAATGTTTTTTTTTTATATTATTGTAGATTTTTTTTTTAAATGCTGGTTTTTGTTATCTACTTTCTCATCTTTAAATTATTCTTTGATGGACTGATTTATTTTACACTGCAAAATGAAATGAGTAAAAAAGAATATCTTTGAGATAATATGTTACTTAGTTAAATGCCCTCCACAGAAAAATAGTTTTCTGAGTAGATGAGGGAATCCTATACATATGTATTTGAATATGAGTATTAAATTCAACATTTTATTTTTTTATTTAAGGAAATACCAGGTATTTATATTTATTCTCTGGGTTTATTAACATTTTAAAACCACGCAATGATAACTTAAAGCATCTTTTTATTTTGATTTTTGTAGGTAATTACTATTTTTTAAACATATAAATGTTAAAAAAAAATGTTTTCATGAAAATATGGTGTATAAATTTTAAAAACCTCATCAGTCTTATATTACTTTGTTGGAATAGAAACTTGTTTAAAAATTTACTACAAATTATTAAAATATTTCAATTTGAAAGGGTCAATTAAACATACATTAAATATTTAAAAATCAATTTTGAGTTTGCTTAATGATTGGATAATTTTGAAGAAAATGGCCCTAAAAGTGCTTATTTTTTTATTCAAGAAAATTATATGAAATTAAGTACATGTTCAATATATGCATTCATTTTTAATTTTTGGATTATGTTTTAGCTTGAAATGCGAAATTTAATTTTTTAAGTAAAACAAACATTTAGGGCTATAATCACTGAATGTTGGCTTTCCAACAAAGAGGGAAAATTTTGAAAAACGTGTTTTAAACACTAAATGAATTTTATTACACTTTTGCATAATATAAATAAATATTAGTAATTTTTTTGTGAGATAAATTTCAAAACATGAGGTGCAAAGACCAAAATCACAAACTGGACAGTAGTACCGAGTTTCCTTTCTGCATCTTTTATTGTCTTCATCTCTTTTGGAACAACAATATTAGCATTCTCTTGATGGTTGTCACTTCTTATCAATTGGAGGTTTCTAATAAAATGTCTTTTTATCAAACGGTTGGGGCTATTCTCCAAATTCGGCAGGCCTCTTTTTGCAGTGGTTTCTGATGTAGAATACTTTTCAATAAGTTCATCTACTAAAGATAAGCAAACATCAAATTTGATTTTTTTCCTCCTTGTTTTTTATTAATAAGGTGCTAATTCAAAATAGTTTTATCTAACAAATAAAAAAATATTTTCTTATAGTACTTCTTACCTCGTTTTCGAGCAATAGTGTAATCTCCAATAAATTGGTCTACAATGTCTACTGCTCCAATATTTTTATTGTAGTCAGTGGCAAAAAAGTACTAAAAGTACAATCCGATTTACTTCCTGACTCTAACTGTATAATGTATACAATATTAAAATATATATATACTTTTTATCAAGTTTTTTTTCCAGAATTTTTACCCACGTGTTTTTACGAGGAGCGCAACAAAGTACTTGACCAAAGATATCACTATTATATATGTTTGTTGTGCTACATTTAGTTAAAAATAAATAATTATCGCTAAAAACGTTAAAAATAATCTGGTGCTGCCATCTGGTGTATACATTAAGAAAAAAACAATATTCCGGGTTTAAGAAATAGATTGTTTCAAGCTTTTATGGCAAATTACTTTTCAACACTCCAGCCCAGAAATATCACAGGCACGAGGAATAGAGAGGGAAATTTCACCCCGTGAATTTGACGGGAGCGAGAGGCAAGGGGTTAATGAATACAAACATATTTTTCATTTTGTTACTAATTTTAAATAGAATATAAAAATGTTATTTGATTGTTAAATGTATCACTTAAAATTTTAAGATTTTTGCCCTTTCTCATTTTGGGTGAAGAAAGATTATTTTTTTCTGTGTATCAAATTTAGCTATATTGATATTTAAGAGATCCTTAAATTTATCTTTTAGATCGGCAGTATATCAAGTCAATATCCAGTGCTGTTTTTGCCAACTCACCGTAGCTATTCAGACTTTCTACTTGTGTCATATGTATGCTATTACTTTAATTTGCCTGTTCCAGTCATTGCTGCTGGACTTGGTATGTTGTATAATTCTAACTTATATACATGAATTTTCTTTTGAATGGACTGAATTTTTCTTTGTTCAGTATATTTTACATGGCTTTAAATTATCTGTGGAATTGTTCAAGTTTATTGTAAGAACAGAAATCAATTTATATTGTAAAATTTTCTTGTATTTCATTATTCAAACATTTATTTATGTGCAGTGCTCTGTTATCTGTTTTAATACTAAACCTGAAGTACACTTTAAAGGGTAGATAATTGTTTTGAGAAAATAATAGCATATTCAATATATTATTTAAGAATCAACTTTTTGTAATTCAAAATTACTTTGCATTCTGACGGATTATTAAAGTGATTATGAATATTTTAAATATGCATTCAATTGATTTTTGTACTGTGAAAAAGAATCACATATGTTATATAAATAATTTTTATGTTTGTCATTTTATTTTTTAAAAAAAAGAACATTTTTATCTAAATAAAAAGGATATAAGAGGAATAAAAAAATTCAATTGTTCAAGATTATAGAGAGTTGAATATTATTCCTGAAAACTTTCGGGGTTGATTTCAGTAAATAATTGCTTACTGAGAATAATTTCCATCTAAGAAGAATTATGAGTGAAAATTAAATACAAAAAATAATAAGCAACTTGTCACCTTCATAGTTGGTGAGGTAGGGAAGTTAGGAGAGTTGTGCCAGGTTAGGTATCATCCTTATTGCTTGACTGAGGCTCAATAGCCCTTATGTTGCTTTGATATGCAATGTGTGTTAAGAATCAATCAATCACCTACCCACTATAAATTGTGTTTCATTTTAAAATCTAACTTTTCTACTTTAAACATTTTTAAATCAAATATGTATTGTTTTACTTTATTATTCTCTATTTCATTAATCAAAATAAAGTTATTTTTCAAAAAAAAGGTAATAAGATATAACATTATATATTATATTTCTGCATTATTATAATTCTTTTTTATTTTGCTCATTTGGATTTAGTAACAAAGTAACAGTGATTGTAGTTTAATGGGTAACAGTAGTTTAATGGGTAGAATATTTTTTAAAAATTATAGGTTAGCAAAGTAATTTATCAAGATGTTTCAAAATCTTAGTTAGTTACAGTTTAAATAAAGAAGATATAACTATAGAAAATTAAAATAATTTACTGCCAAGTTTTATGTCTTTTCAATAATATTGAATAATACTGTTTCCTGTGGATAGATGTGTTGTAAGGTGAATTAAGTTTGCATTATTTGCTAAAGCAATATAGGGTGTTCCAAAAAACAAGAAAGAAATGAAGAAATTTTTTCCTTAGTAGAAAGTATAAACATCATTTACTGCAAACTGAATGGTAAAACAAAGAGGTGTGTATCAGCTGTACTACTGAAAATACAGAAAACAGCCTCCATCAAGGGCCAATATTGGGCTAGTGAACAAATTCAGATGAACCGGTAATATGACAGATCAAAAACGTCTGACCATCAACATCTAATGATATCTTCAAGTGACTTTACCTAAATTTGTTCACAAGTTGCCTGATATTGACCCTTGTTGGTGGCCATTTTCCAACTGATAGCTGACGCACTTCTTCCCGGTGTTTTACCACTCAGTTTCCAGGAAACGATGGCTATTATTTCTTCAAACACTTGTATAAAAGAAATCAATACATTAGTGTTTTCATGGAAATGGATCTTTATTTTTGGAAAACCCTGTGTATTCATTTTAAACTCTTTTAAAATTATATAGTAATTCTATGCGTATGTTATTAAAATAAAAGTTATATAGAGAAGTTTCATTCTTGATGATTAATTTTATTTAATTTTAATCATTACATGAAAATATCAATTTCATTACTTTCTTATTATTTGTTTCCAAAATTTTATTTGCTTTTATAAAGTAGACTCTTTTTCTGCATAAATATAATTAATGAAATATTAACTAATTTAAGTTAAATATTCATTTTTTTTTTTATTTTTCAGAATGTGTGTTTTATATGGATATCATGAATTTACCATTTTTTTGACTAATCATTTATTTTTAGTATTTAGATTTTTTTTCTTTGTTTTATATTTATTTAATGCCCATGCAATGCTTTCATTGGGTAATATTATTGATTGCACTCATTTGTTGCATAAAAATTACTTCTGGTTATTTTGATGTTAAATTAACACATCTAATTTTTTTTTATCCCAGATTTTCTTGGACTTAAGTTTTTGAGCTTTTTACTTCGAGGGGCTGGAGCTTTTTTCATTCGACGTTCATTCATTGGAGATCGTTTATATAAGGAATTGTTTTCTGAATATGTACAAACTCACATTGAAGGCTGTGAATTCCCTTTGGAATTCTTCATTG
Organism: Trichonephila clavata; assembly: GCA_019973975.1. Taxonomy (NCBI): domain Eukaryota; kingdom Metazoa; phylum Arthropoda; class Arachnida; order Araneae; family Nephilidae; genus Trichonephila; species Trichonephila clavata. The sequence continues at coordinate 181,418 of BMAO01030937.1, forward strand.
AAGGAACTCGCAGTAGATCTGCAAAATCATTAGTGCCAAAATTAGGTAAGGGCAAACTGAATTATTTTTTATTTATTACATTTGTTTCATGTGACTAAACTTTGCCTCTAATATTAAATTTCTTTTATTAGGAATGTTGCAAGTTATACTTGATTTGTTCTTTACTTCAAAAGTACCTGATATTATAGTGGTACCTATTAGCATCAGTTATGATCGAACTCTGGAAGAAATGTTATATGCTTATGAATTGCTTGGAGTACCAAAGCCTAAAGAATCCACCAGGGTAATTAAAAAAAGTTATCTATTATTCCTAAATATTTTTTGAGGGGAGAGATAAGCTTAATTTTTTTAAATATCATGTAAACTTTTGAAATTCATTTTATATGATGCATTAAAAAAAGAGAATTCTTTGTTGGCTTTGGATTTGAAGCATTATAGAAATTATAAATTTAGCTACTTTATTTAATGTCACGAAATTAGGGCTATATAATGACAAAAAATCATTTTTATTTAATTTGATTTAACTTTGACAGTTCCAAATTTCAAAAATCAAATAGTCAAAGATTTACATAAGATTTAAATTGGTGTTTTTGTAGTGATCTTGCTTAAAATTTATCTTTTTTTTAAAACTATTTATTATATTTTTCTATGATTGCTTGTCATACATTTGTTGTATATAATGGTATAAATTGATGTATATTGATGATAAATATCATATATGAATTTCATCTTCTCTGTACCTATACTTAAATGTCTTCAAAAATCACTAAAATATTTTTGAAAATATTCTTTTATTATGCTTTCATTAAAACAAAGTTTTATACACCATTCCAGTATTGTGGTCATATTAGACTGATTTCGACCACTATTAGACTGATTTTGAAATTTTCTAATAGATATACTAAACTAAACTCAGTGGCACAATAGCCCATGATGGGCCAAGGTCAACTGTGCCCAACTCAGTATACATGACCTTGTGTGTTGAGGTGCATGAGCAGATGTTCCAGTCAGGTGGTCAGTCTGACACAAAATCCCCATTGTTTAGTTCCCAAGCAAGCCTGGTATTCATTTATTGATCCATTGAAGGGGTGAAAAGCTGAGTCAACCTTGATCAGCCCAGGATTTGAACCCCAGACCTGTGCTGCGGAAGCGCGAAACTCTACCATTCAGCCATTGGGCTTAAATAGATATACTGCCTTTAAGAAATTAAGTACAACATTTTCTTTTAATAAGCTAAATTTACATGCTAAATCAAATATTGCATGGAATATATTTTATGCACAAGAGTTTACATGGAGCTGTATTATATTTGTTTTTAAAATTTGAATAAGAAATAACTGTTCTGTTTATTTAAACCTTATGTGAATGTAAAATTTATAGGGCCATTAATTCTACAATTTATTACATTTTTATGTATGTAATATTATCTTATGATATATTATTTGTTTCAGGGTTTGATCAAAGCTCGCAAGGTGATGTCCGATTTTTATGGTAATGTGTATGTCAGATTTGGTGAACAGATATCATTGAGAGAATATTTCAGAAATTATGACAGAAGTACACATAACCTTCATCCCAGGTGATTAAATTATATAATCTTTCTTTGTTATAGAAATGTGCATGTACATAATACATTCATATATATACATAATTTCTATTTCTATCGAATCCTAACAAAATATTTTGTTATTACATTGGGATAATTATTGTGAGCTATATGAAAAAACATATTAACCCTTTCAGGATGAAGGACACAAATGCGTGCATACCGCCAGTTCCGGAGGTTTCTGTCGCGAGTGTTACTCGCAGACCGGAGGGTTTTGTGTAGTTTAGCCTAAATTCATAAAAATACTGAAATATAAATGCAATGTTCAATATTGTTCTGTATATTATATAAACAGCATATGTTTTATATATTTTGTATTAATATACTTTATTTACTTCAGTCACTTTCTGTTGAAGTACTAATTTTTAAACATTTTGTCAGTATTTGTAAAAGTTGACTTTGTAAAAAAGTAAGGGGAAAAAAGACAAATTTTATCTACCAGATCTAATTATCCATTAAAAACTAGACTGCAAACTAAAATCAAATGTTTTAGCAAAAATAAAACTCTTATCTTCACTATAAACAAAAACCACATGTTCATTTCAAGAGCAGTCTCTAAGCATTCAATTTGGAAACATTCCCCTTATGTTTATAAAACAAAAACCACGTATATGTGAGTAATATTTCTCTCATTTCCAGCAGAAGATCAGATTTACATGTATATCATATCTTATGGACATAGAATGCCATCTATTGCCAAGAAACTGAGCTTACAAGATGTTCCAGGTGCGAGCCGCTCATGAGCTGTCGGTGTTTCATGCTGGCACAGATATAGGACATTTGTCCTGAAGGGGTTAATAACCTTTGAATTGTTGGTGGAATTCCAATAAAATTTGATAACTAAATGCAGGGCATGTTGAGATTATTATTTTTGGACCATCCACATTCTTGTTATTCATTTTGCGTTGAAAGTTTTGAAATACATTTCTGACATATATTGATACTCTCTGATCCTATTTTTCAAACACTAAGGAACCCACTTGTGGCCTTAAAAAAAATTTGTGATCAAATACAAGCTAAAGACACTCCATCTAAGTGTTATAACACTAAAAAGTGTTGAAAAATACAAAAGAACTGGTAGTGTTGGATAGTTTTGCAAGTTCTCATGCACATTCTCAAAAGTGTTGTATTTTCAAAGAGCTCATCTTGTAACAAGATATAAAAAAAAAACTTATAATTCATCATAATCCTTAGCCACTAACTGGGAAAGTTGTTGCTAATTTTAATGTGCTTATGACAGTAAAATAAAATTTAATAGTAACATTTATTGCTTTCTATTTATTCGAAATTACATCTTGTATTCATTGCTAAATAATCTGGAAATAAGTTCAAACAATAATTAAAGTGAAACAATGTTGTTCTGTGTTTTATTTGTTTTGAATACCCTGCTTGTTGTCAATGCCTTTCTTTTTTTCAATCACCTTTCTCTGTTGTTTTATATAGTAATTTGTGTGTGAATCAATGGAAGTTGCTAATAATAAATCCAAATTAGCTGAAACATCTTATGTGATGTAGTATGATATATCAAGCCAGGTCATACTTGATGATGAAAGCACCTAACTTGGGTGATTGTGGATCACATTACAAGATTTGTTGGTGTTATTTTAGTACACTGTTCACAAAAAATAATTTTCTTGATTAAACAGAATAAGTTATACTTTGAAAACGGAAGTTCTTAATTTAATGTTTAGCATTAACTTTTGTAATAATACAATACAGGATTATTTTTTTTGTTTTGTTTTAGGAATTTAACAATAACATTGAAAAAAGAACAGCAATTGTGTAGGGATTTAGCTAATCATGTCATCCAAATGCACCAGTGCAATCTACTTTTATCCCCATTTCCAATCATGTGTCTTGTGATTGGTCAACCAGCTGTCATCAGAACTGAAGGTGTTCATATCGACATTCTCGTAGACCATACTTATTGGTTAGAAGAATTAATTAGAAAAACAGGAGCCACAATATGTCTTTGTAAGTATTTTTATAATATATTTGTGGAAATTTTATTGGATTTTTATGAATTGCAAAACTAGTCTATTTTATTTTTATTTGTAGGTACGTGATTGTAAGTACATGTGTTTTCTTGCCTTTTTGAATTTTTTAAATTCCTGTCATGAATTTGTTTTATAATTTTTTTTGGTAGTTTTATTGATAAAAAATATCAAACTTTTATGTGTAACTTGCAAGATTTTAAGTAAATATTTTTGTAAAGATCAATAAAGGGGGGCAATAATTGCAGTTTTTAAATAATAGACATATTCTGCTCTTGACTATTTGATGGAAATTGCATTAAAGCACATATATCAAGTGAAGGGGAAAGGATTCCTTAAGTGAAGGATTAAGAATTCCTTATCATTTAAGGATAGTGTAAAGCATTTTTCAATTCCTATTATTAGTTCACACTCTCCCCAAAAATACATATATCTTGTTCAAACTTTCAATCATAAATAAAATACTTTTTATTCATCCACTCAAGTTCAAATAGATTTTTTCTAAACTTGTAGTGGATGACTGCAGTTTTTTCAAATATTAATTCATTAATGAAAATTTTATTTTTTAATTTTAAATTTATTTTACATTATTTCTGACGGAGTTAAAACTAACTGCAACAGATGGTGCCACTAAAGTGGGAATTGACTCAATTTTTTTTTTAAAAAAAAAACTTGTTTCATTGTTTATTTTGTGGACATAAATTTTTAATTTTATATTTTTGTCCCCTTTTTCCCTTTTTTTTGTGAAATTTAAATTTCTTTACTTCATAAATTTCTTTCTTCATATAACATTATAATTTGCTTCTATATAAATATTTATAACTATTATCAGTATATCTGTAATATTTACCAAATAATATTATCTGTACAGTACTACTATTATGAAAAATGTATGAGAATCCATTTTAAACCTCCAATATTAACATTTTTTTAAATTTTATAAATCATTCAAAGTTCAGATTTAACACTTAGCAAAGATAACCTGAAGAACTGAAGGATGGGCTTTGTAATCAACATATATGCTTCTCTCTGATGTATTTACCGTGTCAGATTTAGATTATTAATAATGCTCCAATATACTCAAAGAGAATTCTAAAATATTTGAACATATAAAGACCTCGATTTGGATAAATACTCTACTAGCCCACCCATGATTGTTGGACGTAAGCTAGTTCTATGGATGTACTGACCAGTAGAGGTGAATTTCAATGGGGAGTTGGTTCTTGTAATCTTTATGGTCAGAGGCTATGCAATTCTTGTGGTGGTCTGCATTTATCATATGTCTACAAAGTAAGCATTTCTAGGAATGGCATACATCAATAAAACAAAGGTGTGCAGGGAGATAGTCATAGCCAATCTTCATTTCATAAAGCTTTATCACATATGGCCCTCAAGAGGCTATGCCTGAGGGTGTCACTTGGAAATGGCTGTGTTAATTTAGGCCTTTCAGGACTGTAGAGAGGAATGGCACTGTAGCTAGGTAAGGATCATGCTTAATTTGCGCAGGGCTTTTCATTCTCTGTGATGATATCACTAGGGATACATTGAAACTTGAAATTCCATCCATGCTCTGCATGGTGTTCTAGTGTTTTTCTGAACTCTGTTATTCTTCTACGGTCTGTACCTGTGCTGTTGGATAGATTTTGTATAGCTGCTTGTAAATCTATTAGGAATACTGGACTTCTAATTTGGTTGGTTTTGTTTATTTCTATTGTTGTGGGCTTGCATGACAGCAATTTTTCCATCATAACTACTTAAGGGGACTTCTATTGCAAGATGACCTCCAAGAAGTGTCAGGCAGCTTTTGTGTCATCCCAAACCAGGTATTGACAAATCATCAGTGTGAATGTAGAACCCTTCTTGTTTGATTGTTTGGATGACTGTTTGCTTAAGTTCCATGTTTTAGTCAAATGTTTGGGCAAGTAGAAATCTTTTATATTTAGCTTTTGGTAGGTTGTGGTAGAGATCTAGATAGTTGTTCAGTGTCATTGTTTCTCCTGTTATTCCATACTTTTCTGGTAGCCTAGTGGTCATGGTCACGAACTCGTGGCTAAAGTGTCATAAGTTTGAGTTTAGTGCCACTGAAGACTCTTTGTGTAGAAGGGCCTGTCAAGTTCAATGTCCTCCCTTGGTGTGATAGAAGAGGGAGGTGCTAGCTCATGTGTTATCCTTGTCACCTGACTCATGCTCAAAATTGCAAGGTCCATCACCAATAGCCCTAATGTTGCTTTCAATAAATATAACCCTAAAACTCACCCCTGTGGGAGGGGATAAGGGTTGTGTGTTTGGATCTTCAATCTGAAAGGAATTTGTCTGTAGGTATCCCATTGTTTTTTATGTCTTTCTGTATCTTTCCTGGAAATGGGGAGTTTTTTTTTTTCCTTTGTGGAAATGATATTCATAGTGGGGAGATGGATATTGTTCAAAATTGAAGAGATAGAATTTCTTCGTAAGTGATGTTCAATTTATTTTATAATAATGAGTTACTGAATTGGAAAAGCGTTTTCTTTGTAGAATTAAATAACAAATATCAAAAAAGTGTTTCACTTTACTTTGTATTGTTCTGCTTCATAAGAGTTCTAAAAAAATTCTCATTTATATTTATAACATGTTTAAAAATAGACTTTATATTGTTTGTATTTTGAATGCTCCTTTCTCCTTGCTTAAGAGATACAAACTGCTTTTATCTAGGAGGGTGCTTTCAAAGCTTCTATTTGAATTTAATTATGTACCATATAACTATCAAAAAATATCTATAACTTCACTGCAGAATAAGAGTTTTAAATCAAACTTTTATCATATCAAGCTGTTTATGATGACATAAAAATACGTACCGTAAAATCTGGTGTATAACATGCACCTGTGTATAGCGTGCACCCCTTTTTTATGAAGGTACCTGAAATGTACGTGTACATTGCTTTTATGTTTTGAAGTCATTTATTCGAGGTATTATTCCAAGCTTTAGAAAAAGAACAGTCTACTTTTAGAACTGCAACCCTTTAAGTTCATAAGGAACGTCATTTCTTTTAAATAAGCAGTATTTCAATATTTGTAGAAGTCTCGTTTTTTTTTAATGCATGTCTTTTTTTTATTTTTAAAGCTCTCATTTTTATACTCGGCATGTAATGTTTACTTGCAAATTTCAATCTTATCTTTACTGTTAAGAGTGTGCATTATGCTCTGGATTATGCCATAATTTTCAAGTTCATATACATTTAGTTGTGACATGTTTGTGAATTGTCTTTAGAGTGAAAAATACTTGCTAAGGATGTTATTCAATAACTATAGTACTAACATGTTTTATTAAGTTTTAACAGTAACTAGCTCTGACTGTAAATTTTAAAGAAATCTAGCTGATATTCTTTTTAAAAAATAATAATAAAATACAGCATAAAAAAAAAATTGATTTTCAACAAATTTCTGAAATATTGAATTTTTAATTCTATTTGTGTTTTTGTTTTCACTGATGTTCTATGTATATATTAATGGTTTCAAAATTAATGTAGGATATACCTATATTGTTGTGTACTTTTACATTTATTTTTAACTTTTTTTTTGTATAATTTTCAGCTGGTGCCACATTTACTGAAAGTTTGATTGCTGTAGTTCAGTGCCATGCAAATATTGTGCAGATTGATGACAAATTGCGTGTATCGTTCAAAGATATTTTGGTGCAAAGTTCTGACTCTCATGTACCTAGACTCAATGACAATACTGTGAAATATGCTATACCTGCTATGTTAAGCTATCATTATGGTAATCAAGTACTTCAATTGTTGGTTCATGTTAGTATGATTGCTCTTGCTATGACATGCAGTGAAAATGTTTGTGTACAAGGTAAATATATGATTAAAATTATATTTTGTTTCTACATTGTCTTATACTAATTTAAAATAATCAAAGTGTTATTATTTTGTTTTTTATCTTGTGCTTTTTATTACTGATTAATGTATTTTTTATATGTGTTGTGTATATACACTCTTTATGCTATTTTAATATTTTTCAAAAATATTAATCAGGGTTTATTTTTATGTTTTTACAAAAAAAAAAGTTCTTTTGCTTTTTTGGAGGATTGTAAAGGTTTATTGATAATTATTTACAAGCTTTACTTAAGATTTTTTTAATCACTTAAGATTTTGGCTTGGTCATAGCACAAATATTTTTTTTATCCTATACCCATCTTCAGTATCTCTGCATTGGTCGACGAACAGCTCAATAAAATGATGAGAAAGCATAAAAAGAATTAAAATTTGCCTCCATAGAGTTGTCTACAAAAAACTTTAAAACAATAAGGCAGTGTCTGAGGTAGTCACCATCCATTTCACCCTGGTTGCCCTGAGGGCAACAAGCAGAATTCTTTACTCCAATGTGATGTAGTCATGTCCAGTAAGTAAACAAAAGCACACAACTCCAACAGATTGAGGCAGGGGACTGGGGACTCTACCACTTTTATTAAGCAAGATATTCCACCCTTTGCTTGCAGCTGCTTCACCATTCAAGGAGGCTCTATTAATTTGCAGTTTACTGTAAATGATTCTTTTGATGTTATGCAGAGGCAAGGGAGAGTCAGATTGGGACCACTTTAGCAAGCCTATCTGCTTTTTCATTTTCAGAAATGTTACAGTGGCTGAGAATCTACTGGAGGGCAATGCTTTCTTTAGACTTCCCAAGTTCAGTTAATTTCATTCTATAGGAAGTAACTAGTGCATTTTCGTTATATCTTGAGGGGTGGTTTCAGTCGCCTTCACATGGTGCCTCCTGTTTAAACTAAACGACTGATAACTTTTCACCTTAATGTAGCCCTTTTTTTCATAGCACAAATCAAAATCATAGATTTTATAATCATTCCTAAATCATCACATGTCTTATAAATTGCTATAGTTACAATAAGAATTAAAATGGTTAATAAATCAGTAATTTTTTTAAAGTCAGTAATCAACTTAACCATTAGAAGATTCTAGTTTCTTTACAATACATAATTCTATTGCATTGTAAATTAGAATTTTAGAAGACAAGGCATGAATTGTTTTTGTTACTGAAATGTTTTTTACAAAATCATTTTTAATTCCAACTTAAAGCATTAAACATTAGACATCTTTACTGATGTTTAGCATTAGTCACACTGTTGCAAACACAGTGTACTTTTACAGCATACTTTTCCTTTTATGTAATAACATACTGGATTGAGTTTTCATAGCTATTGCAAATAATATAATTTTGTTATTATCAATGTTCAGTGTTTGTGTATGACTTCTTATTAAATTCATTATCTTCAAAAACAAAAAAGTGTGTAATAAATTTCTTGTAGATTGATATTTTAAAATCCATTGTTAATTAATCTTTGAAATTTCGGTGTCAATTATTTGATTTGAGGAAAAACCTCTTGTGATAGTTGTCTTCTGGTATTATTTTTACTGTTTTAGCTACTTAATATTTATTTAAAAGGTGTTTTTTTTAATCATTATTTAGTCAGTATTTTAATATTAAATAATTTCTTAATGTCATCTTTGTTTTAAATTTAAGTACAATTAGTATGTATTATTTTGCTTTTGCCCAGATATTTGTAATTTTATTATATTAAATATGTAGTTTTAATATTTTGTTATTCCATTTATTCAGATAATCAAAAATGTGTAGAGTGTTAGTAGTTGAGTTTTAAATGATTAAAAAAAACTCTTAAAAACATTACTTACTAAAGCTTATATATTATAAACTATAATTTAAAATATAAAATGTAGCCCCTTGTATATACTTATTATATGTATGTTTGCCTTTTGAATTAAATTTATCTTATTTAGGAAAAATTTTGTAGTGATATTTAAAAAGCTGCCTTCTCTTCATATTATAGAATATAACTCAATTACATTTACTTATATGGATAGAAGAACGGTTTAACAATATTAGGTCTTAATTTCTGTTGCATACAAAAGGAATATTTTAGTTAATTTGGATCTCTAGGTATCTTTTTCATGTCTATCAATATACTTGAATTCCATATGGTTAACTTTGTTAAAGTGAAAAATTATGTATCAATTGATTGCTTCTAATTGTATAGATATTACAAAATAAATTAATATAATAATCAGAACTCACATTTAGGACTTTAAAAAGTGCAAGATGCATACGATAAAGTACAAGATTTGAATTACAAAAATAAAGTCTTATAGGGGATTTTTATAAAATGTGGTTAAAAGAATCTAGGTAGTTAATTCATTTCTAATTTGATATATGAGGTTAAACTTTACAATCCTTTGAAAAACGAAAGTAAATTTTAAAGGAATTTATTTCTAAAAATTAGGCACAAGCATAATTATTTCTTGATATAATTTATATGAAGATCAGGGCTTCACTGGGCAAATTTTCTGATGCTTCTTTTATTGAATATTGCTGCAGGACTTAAAAGTTGTTTTGAAACTTTTTATTGGTCTGGGAGCTTTGACCACCTAACTAGCTCCTTAGTTCAGGGAAGGGAGCAAAATCAATTGAAAAATTTGTTAATAAATTAGTGAAGAAATTTAAAAGAAGCGTATGAAAAAGAAATATTTATACATTTAAATTTTCAAATAATATCTTTTTAGCAAAAGTATTTTTCAGATTACTTAGAGAAAAAATATAATGGCTACCTAAATATTATGACTTTAATTTCTTATATCATTTTTTAAGAAAAATTACATCAATGAAACTGAATATTTATTTTTTTAGATAATGTTTTTCATCGATATAAAGCACTGCGAAAGTTACTGCAAAGGGAATTTGTGTTTGAAAGAGATGCAGATGAAAAGGTAATTAACTCAATGATTTAACTATGTTTCTTTGTTTTCACAAATTTCAAAAACTTTAAGAAATCCTTTTTCATTTTGTTTATATTTATTGTTTTCCTTTGAGATTTCCTTTACAGCTGTAGCAAACAAAAATAATTTTCAACTCAATAGGCTGTGTTTACCAGATGCTGGATGCTGTTCGAAATAATTCAGAGAAGTTTAACTAATAAAATACATTTATTCAGAAGAAAGAACAATCTGCCAAGTGCATCTTGCTTGTGACTAAGTCTAACTAAAATATCACAATGTCACTCAGTAACTCATAATACAGTTACATCACACAGTTATATCATTCAGTTACATAAGAAAGGATTTATGGTGCACCACTAACATTCATAGCACACACACAGAAGCTATTTTTCTTTACAATGGTAGCAGTAATCATTGGGAAGTGCTGAAATTAACTGAGAGAGTTGTCATTTGATACAAAATGTTTACTTCTGTTTCTGAATACAATATTATAACTGAGCTAAATGCTACATTTTCTACTATCTGTTTTATTTTTTGCATAGCATAATTATTAATGTTTGTTCATATTTGTGTATAGAATTTATATATATATATTCTCTATTCAAGTTATCTTGGAAATTTTTTATGTATTAATGGAAATTGAATTGTCTAACAATTGTAAGCTGTATTTAATTGAAAAATATTTCATTATTATTAATTTATTGAAAGATTTATTAAAATTGCGTTTCTGATGATAATACATATCTAATATGAGAATGAGTGTGAAATGTATTGTAAATATGACTTAATACTGTATCCAATGTAAATGAATTTGAATTAATTATAATCGAACTATATTAACTTTTCTATTATGTCATTTGCAATAATTCTAGAATTAGGTAGTTGTATTTTGTTTTATTATTTATTTATTTTAAAGTAATTTTTCTTTCTAAAGACTTATGTCAATGTCTTTTTTTTTATTTTTGTTTTTTGTCAATGATTGATACTACATGTGTCATTTGACAATGACAAAAATAAAAAGGGCTGCTCACTTATTGAGCTTTTAGAGGTTTTTGTGCTTTACAAAGTTAGTATGAAAGAAAAAATTGTATACTTCCTTGTCTGAAAACAAAAGAATTCAAAGTTTTTCGATTTTAACGGGCCACATACACAGGAAACATTTAAAAAGGGATTGTCTTCTTGATTGACTTGTGAATTAAACATGATCTTTAAAAGAATATTTTAGTTGAAATATTAATCACCCATCTTCTAAAGATTAATTCAAAGTACATAGAAGTTTTTTTAAAAAAATTAATGCTAATTGAAGGATGTTAAAATTGTGATTATTATTATTATTATTTTTTTGTCATCATTTACCATATTTTCATTCTTTTCAGGATTTCTTGCATGCACTTCGATCTTTAAAAGATGACAACATCATTTCTGTTGATGGCTCAAATTTGATACTGCTTTCATCTGCCATGGATAAATTTGAATTTTTAAGCTCATTGCTTTTGACATTTCTTGAAAGTTATTATGTAAGTATTTTGTGTCTTAAGAAAAATTATTTTTAAAGAAAAATTTTACAAACATGCTCTAGTAATGTGATTCAATCAATCAAATAATCAAAATTTGTGTATTTCAGTACATTTTTTAAAATTTATTTTTGATTTATATTCACTTAAGAATTAAAAAAATCTTTTTTTTTAGTCCATTATTATAATGAAGACAGAAAATGGGCCTTGTGAATTACATTCTATTGTATGTAATAAAAGATAGATTAGATGTATCATTCAACCATTAAAAATTTTCAAGAATTATAGTGCAGGCAGGGCATTTTTTACCATAATTACATAAAAAGCAATGAAATTAGGACTTTGTTGTGAAAAATATACTTATTAACTTCTTTAAAAATTTTCACTCTTGTTAATTATAAATATTTTCTAATGATTTTTATTTCATTTAATGTATTTTTTTTTAATTAACACATTTAGTAGTATGCTGATAAGTTTTTGAAATAAATAAAGCAACATTTAAATATTTTCTCAAAAGAATAAATTCTACCATTAATGTACAACTTAATAGAAATAAATAAAAAGATTTTGAATACAAATAAAACCATCAAACCTTTATTTTTCCTATAAAATAAAATGCAGCAAATGTTTTTACATTTTAACTAATTTTAAAATACAGTAATGTTATGTAGTAACTAATTTTAAAATACAGTAATGTTATGTAGTAACTAATGTTAAAATGCAGTAATATTATGTAGTAACTAATGTTAAAATTAGTAATATTTTAAATGTTACTAATTTAAACATTTTGAAAATATATATAAGGACTATTATAAGAAAAGATATATTTCTTATGTCAGTTTTGAAGAAATAGTTTTCCCTGTGCAGAAAATAGGAACCCTAGAAAATAGTATAAATGCATCATAAATTATACATGCTATGGAAGAATCAACATCATTACTGAAAAGGATAAATTATGAACTGAAAAATTCATTGCAATTATTGTCTACTGCTAATGGGAAAAGAAATGCCTTTTTCGGAGGGGGGGGGGAGCTATTTTTGTTATTTAAGAAACTTACAAGCTTTTACATTTCTATCAAGACAAGCTTCTTTTCAATGTAATTTTTTTTTATTAATGCCAAAAATAAATAAATATAATTGTTTTAAATGTGCTGATAATTTTTTTAATCTGTCAAACTGAATCTGAGATTAATTTCTTCATATTCAAAGTTAATGCTAGAATTATGATAGTGAAATATTGCAATTCAAGGAAAATTTCTGATTGCAACATTATTTTTATTTGAGGTAAGACATATAAAGAATAATTAATGCTTTAATTTTTTTTCCACCACAGATGATCTGTCTATATTTGTCTCAAAGTAATGTGGAATTTCATCCACCTTGTAAAAAATTATCTCTTCTCTGTCAAAGCTTCATTGAATCTGCATTATTGGAAGACACTTTATCAGATTATCGATGTCTGTCTTTGGATATTGTGAATAACTGTTTAGCTTTTCTAGTCAATCAAGGTGCTTTATCACCAACATCAAAGTGAGTTTTTTTTTCACAGAAATTTATGTATGCCCTAACTAAATGTTGTATTAATTTTAAATATTTATATACATACAGTTGACTCTCAATAATTCAAAGTTGGAGGGACCAAGGAAAAACTTGGAATTGTCAAGAGAGTGGAAAAAACTCCCAAAATAAACAAAGAGAAAGTTTTTCCTAACACATTTAAATTTGAAACTATGTAATGAAACAACATTTGTATACATATGTATAAAATTAATTTATAGTATTTTTAAAAAGTATACATTATACACAGTATAAATATAATAGAGAAATTACTACATTTATGTATTAAAAGCAATTTCTAAAATAATGCATACTGTACAAGATTAATCTTTTTTGATGAAAAATCTGTTACCTTGTTTTGTTTTATGGCATTCAATCTAATTTTGTCAATAGATCTAGAATAAATGAAGCTTCAAAAACATCTACAAGGGGTGATCAAATGAAAAGGTACGAAACGACATAAAAATGAAACAGTTAAATATTTGCATATTCCGCCAAGGGAGAATGTAGCGAGACATCTCGGGATGCCATTGGAGACTCTGACTGGGATCGGATCATGCGCGGGTGCCCGCATGCGCAGGAGAGAGCAAAGGCTCTTATAAAAAGCGGCGTCCAAATGATGCGAGCACAGAATTACTCGAGCACAGAAAAAGCATTAACTCCGATGTGTACTGTGAGACACTCCGACGCCTACGCAGGTCCATCAAGAACAAAAGACCGGGACTGCTCACGGAGGGTGTGGTTCTGCTCCATGATAACACACGTCTCCAGAGTCACACAAATGGAACTGGACAAGTTCCAATGGGAGACGTTGGACCATCCGTTCTACAGTCCGGACATGTCACCCTGCGATTTCCATGTGTTTGGTCCACTGAAGAAACACCTGAAAGGAAAGCGCTTCAACTCGGACGACGTACTCAAGGGCACTGTGAAGGACTGGGTCTCGTCACAGCCACAGGAATTCTGGGAACAAGGAATCCTGCGGCTTGTTCATCAGTGGGATTGTTGTGCTCAGGCCTATGGTGTATATTTTGAATAAAGTCTATATTTGTACACACCGTGTCGTTTCGTACCTTTTCATTTGATCACCCCTTATACATCAACATGATTTTGGAAGAAAAATTTGTTTAGTTTGTTTACTGACATTTAAGCTTCTGTCAGATTTATCAGAGTCAACTCCTCCGATTCATCTTCATTGCTTTCTGTGTTGTGGTCCAAAGCCAGAATTTCAGCTTTTTCAGGGGAGACAAACAGATACAACAAAACTTGTAAGCTCCAATCTGTTTGCTATAGGACTGTACATGATAGAAAGTGTTCAAATTGTTGAAAATTTTATAAGATAACTTTGAATTATCGCATGTTGTAGTCTGGCCAGCCACAAATTTTACTTCTAAATATTGAGTGTACCAAAACATTTTGTTTTTCCCTAGGGACTAAGCATATATTTCGAATTAGCAAGAGGTTCGTATTATTGAAGGTTTGAATTAGTTAGAGTCGACTGTATATATTTATATACATAATGTGTGACGATAATTGCATGTTTGTTCAAAAATCCCATATTTTGTTTATTTAATCGTGTAACATTTTACATTCCAATTTTTTTATGTTTTTATTTTACAGAGATGGTCAGCCTGCTTTACTTCCTAATCACCCTATCATCACAAATGTTTTATTAGACTTAGGTGAGTATTTTAAATAAATCATTCATTTCTTTTGAAGATATAACTATTCTCTGGTGTATCAAAAGTTAGCAATAATTTAACAAAAAAAAATTTTCTTTCTATATTTTTATCAAATATTAGTTTCCCAATAATTTATTTACTATAAGTTAAAGTATGTGAGGTATATCAGATTTTATTGAAAGTAGACATTTTTAATCTCCAATAATGTATTTGATATATATACAAGGTGATTCATAAAAAAAGTATACACTTTCCAGATGCTGTAAAACAGTAATAGGCAAAGATAGGCACCACCTCAGCAAACCATAAGGTAGATGTACTTTTAAAGTTTGTGTCTAGCCCCTGATGGAAGTGACATAAGCATTGGAAAGTAGTGTCACTTGATTAGTCTGTTGAAATGGCGATGTCTGAAGTGGAAAAGGCTTTTTGTTTATTGAATGTCATCTGAAAATGTTGTGCAATGGTATTTTCAATCACAATTCAGAGAAAAACCTCCAACAAGAAAATCTACCTAAAAATGGTATGAAAAATTTAAAACTATGGGCTGTTTGTACAAAAGTAAAAGTCCTGAACGAAGCTGAAACAGCATATCACAGCCACTATCAATGGATATGATAACTTAACACACATTTGTGTGAAAATGAAGTAATGGCTTGATGCATGTCGTGTGACTAAGGTTCATTCATAGAACATCTGTTGCAGTGTCTAACAAAACTTAAAATAGTCCTGTGCTGTTCTGTTATGGGTTACATTCAATATCTTATATTATTCTTGATTGATAGTGTATTGAAGCTGTATACTTTATGAATCGCCTTGTATCAGTACGAAGATCAATGTTCCAAAAATTCGAAATTTGTACTCTAATTGTAATGCTAATCAGAACAGGACAAGCCACAATCGTTTGATTTTCTTTCATTTTTAATATGCATAATGATTTTATAGCAGCTCTAAATTTTTTACTACACTAGTTGTGAATGAAGTTATGTTCATTTGGCACTGTATAAACATTTTTTTCTAGTGTACTTGTATACACTCTTGCATTTATTTAAAAACTTTCTTAAATAAACATTTGTCTATTTAACAAGAATATATTGTTAATTGTATTTTTCTGATATTTATCTCAATAGAATGTCATTTTAACATATCCTTTAATTAAATATTTTCTCTACAATGTTGTCTGAATTTATATGATGCTTATAATGGAAACTATTCAAAGGAGCTCTCATGTTTTGGTGATAAATCTTTTTATGCGCACTGTTTATTTAAGAGCTGTTGTTAAAAATTTAAATTATCATATTTATTCAAATATAATCTGCCATCAATTCTAAGCCGCACCCCAAATTATAAAAAGGCTTTTGTGAAAAATAAAAAATAGTGTAAGAAGGCTCAGCAATATCAGATTTTATACAAAATTTAAAAGGAGAACTAATAAGAAGAGTTAATAATCAATTTATTTTGCCTAAAAAACTTTAAATGCATACATTAACCTGTAATAGCTCTAATAATCAGTATCGTGTTCAACTTCCCCCATCCAAAGAATTTTTCTGCCTTTGATTCTAATTCACATTTGAGTTTTGGTAATTTTTCACAATTTGTGTTGAAAGATTAGAATCTAATTTTTTGTTGTTCCATCTATAGATTGGTAAATGAAGAAATTAAAGATATATAAAAAGTTATAAACCTTTGAATGTAGAGTGCAAAATCCTCTCAAATATTCGTGAAGGGTTGCACCATATCTGTTAATCTCTACAAATGCTTTTAGTTTTTTAACCTTAACTTTCAATCTCCCCTTTTTATGTTTTATGCTATACTAATACTTTTTTTTTCTTGTTTTAGAAATATTTTTACCTGATTTTTTAAGGAATACCCTGAATAGCAGAGAGTCATTGCCTGCTGCTAAATTGTGAAATACATTTCAGAAGCTTAGAAAATGCTTATAAAAGGCGCATTTCTATTTTGTTTCTGTATGTAATTTTAACAAATGTGATATCTGGGGAAAAAACTAGTTTGTGTGTTTTTTTATGTATTTCTGTGTTTTTTACTAATTCAATGTTACCAAAATTGTATACTTAAATTTGGATTTAAAAAATCTCAAATAACTTTTGAAATCTTCTTTAAAGTCTGTGGTAAAGAGTGCAATTCATGTGTATAAAAATGTTAATTTGTGAACTACTGAATTTTACTCAACACTTTTCACAACATATAAAATAAATATTATTTTAATATTTATAATAAAATTTCATGTTTATTAGGCATAATCTAAAATTCAAAAAAATGTACAGACTCTAAGTTTAAAATTTCTATTTCGAGATTAAATAGGTATATTTTTTTTTATACTTGAAAATTTGTAACTACTGTAGTGGTACAGATGAATTTATTATGAATGTTTCATGCTTTTTATCATGAGCATTTTGAAAGGTGTGTTTTTTATTAAATACCTGGTGAAAAACTGTTAAGCAGCTACTTAGATTTTTTTTTAATATTTATTAGTAATTTATAATTAAGTTTTTTTGAAGTTTTTTTCTGTTTACTTTATTGCAAGTGTATTTTTTTCTGCACAATGCATTTAGGAGCATTATTATTATTTATTTTTAAAGTTTAGTAAAAATGCATTTTTAATATATGAGCTCAATTTGTGGTTGTATTTTTAAGATATTCTATTGAAGTAGTATTGGTATATTTTATTTATATTATGTTAACAAAACTGCATTTAAATATTTATAAATCATTCATAAAAAGATTTAAAATGTATTTTATTTATCAAAGTATATTTATTTTGATTAGGATTTTGCAAAGATTATATTTTGTCAATTATCTCACTTATCCTGTATTTTAATGATGAAGGAAGGGGGGGGGGATTATTTGAGCTTTTAAATACTTCATTGCTATATGAAATTGAACTTTTTATTTAAAAATTCTTATTTTGTTATTATTGTTATATTTTACTGTCATATATGTGTATAAACAAAATCACATTTGTATATTTATTCAATTTTTCAAAAAATTATTTATTTTTCAGTTTTCAAAGTATATTTTATTTCTTTTATTATTATTATTATTTTGAATTTATGGCATAGTTGCCAATACACAGCCCATTGGAGGAAAAATTGAATTTATCAAAATTAAAATGTTTTTATTAGAATTAAATGCCTGCATTTTTTTGTGCAAAAATTTCTTATGGTAAAGAACTTCATTAAATATTTTCTTGCTTTATTAATTTACATTAAAATGCAAAAATGGCTTACAGTTCACTGGAATGCTTCACCATTTTACTCAAAGCAATATGAATAGGATTGGTATATGCTTCAAGCTCTTGTAGAATGATGTTTTTCAACCTTTGTAAAACATTGCTGAATAAATTTTTAAGATTGAGTCAATTTTTTCTCTTTATTGATATTTCCTTCTTTTGTTTATATTGGGTTTTGGAGATTTGAAATATGTTCTTTTAGGTGAATTAAAAAAAAAACTAATCTTCGAACTTTTTTAGGCTTAAAAGTTTCAATGTTAGAGTAGCAAATACTCATTAATTAGTTCTTCATACTATGTATATCAAGGGTTCTTAATTTTTTTGGGTGGCGACACCATTTTTTGCACAAAAATTTTGTGTCACTCTATAAGCATTGCACAAAGTTTACACCTGCTTGAGTACTTCTTTATGTGTTTTATTTGTAGTATATTATTATTTTGCAGTTATAAACATCTGCAATAAGTTTTTACTTTAAATATAACAATATAAAATTTTAATTAAATAATAAAGTTAAAAAAAACCTATATTTTGCATTCAAAGTGTTATAGTTGTATAATTAAATATATAAGTTTCTAACAAAAATTACATAATGTGGATGCATTTTATGGGATATAATTATTGCTCAAAAACTAATTGTAATAAAATTTACGTTTTAATAGTATTTTCGAATCAAATGAGAAAATTCAAAGTAAAGAAAGATTTTTTCTTATTTTCCCAGATCCTCTTAAAGCCAATATATATGTATGTAGAAAAATCAATTTGATACTTTTCTGATATATTGTTATCTGTATTCAATCTGAGAAATAGCAATTAGGAAACCAGTACCCATAGAAGTATTCTTTTCATTATGGTTAAAGATTTGGGAGGAGTTAAAAATTACACTATTGTCAGGTATCTTCAATCAATTTAAAAAGTTACAAAAAATAAATATACAGCTAAGGGATTTTTCCACTTACCCAGCTTTTTACTCATTGTTAGTATCGATTTGAAGATGCTTTTAACCTAATTCAATGGTGCAACAGGGCCTACCGTGCCCACATCAGGATACGTGACCTTGAGCTCAGAGGTGCTTGAGCAGATGTTCCAGTCAGGTGATCAATCTGACGCGGAAGATGCCTGTACTCAATGTTAAAGAAAGGAAACTAGACTGAAGTTATGGGCTTTTTTCAATTGTGAAAAAAAATAACATGTCTTATGCTGTGTTAAAAAAAAAAATTACTGTATTTGGATTTATAAGTTGGTCTTCAGATCTTTAGGAAATATTTCCAAAGATCGAAGGAAAAATGATTCCAGCAAAATCTTTATTTTTTGCTCTTTCGAATGTTTTTTATTGCATTCGAATTGATCTACTAGTCTAGGTTTCAGAAATAAAGGTTAGATGCTCCCATATGATTATCATTAAATTCACGAGTTATTAACAGTGACGTTTATTTTATGCGGCTGTAATAAAAACTATGGATTTTTTATCTTTTAAAAACAATGTATAAATCGACAGTATATGTATCAGAGAAAAAAGGTCTTGTCGTATTCTGAATGCTAATATTTCTGTGCTGTAGATTCATATATAGTAATAAAGGGGAGAGGGGTATATATTAACCGAGTATGTTTCCAATGGCAGTCTTAATTTTTACGAGTAAACCTTGCAGAAATTTCAATATTTTGCTTGATCTTTATATATTCAAGATAAAAAAAAACTTTCTAGTTCCGTCCGGAGACGTCTTAAGGCATGGGCCGCCCAGGGCCTCGTCTAGTTCTCGACTCAGCCTTAATGAGATCCTAATTCGAATAATTTTAACGTCAAATGTTATTTCCTTCTGTATTCTTCAAAAAACTGGAAACTGTGGGCGATATGTCAAATGGATTCATGTGCTGACCGTCGTCCATGTACAGGCCCAAGCTTACTAACATACACCAGTGATTTTCAAACTGTGTTCCATGTAACCCTGGGGTTACACGAATCAATAAAAAAATCGAAAAGAGACTTATAAAGGTGGATGCACAATAGGTTCACGTTCTGTGTCAAGTTTGTACACCCACAAGAATTTAAAGCTCATCCCTGTCGTTAAGAAACTGAAAATTTTATTTATACATAACTTTATAATTAGCAATACTTTTAAAACTATTATTACCCCCCAGGGGGCTTCTTTAGGTGAGTACGGGTGTCACAATCCCGAGGTGCCCAAGTGATCTTTTCCTTTTTCCACGGGGTTTACTGTCTTTGGTAAACATGGGCTTCGCGTACCCTAGTGATCCTTCTCTATTTTCGACCCTCTTTCTTGTCATTCAATTCATTCTTTCTTTCTCTTCCCGTCTAGACCACAGATATTAAAACAAATGTTTGGCGTAGTATAGCCGAAATCGGCTCTTGCGCCAATAAACCCCAAAATCACTCACTAAAACTATTATTAGAATATAATTAAAAAATATTAAAACGTTTTATCTTTATATGTACTACTTACTAGGTTGTGAAAATTTTATTATTTACAATCCCGGATTCCATGAGATGATTTCAAACGCGCATGTACAATGTTTTCTAATGAAAAAATGCACCTTTTTATATTTGTAGAAAAAAACAATAAAGGAGAGGGAACACATAACTTATCGACATATCAACAGATTCGATGTTAAAAATCTAAATTTAAGCAAGAACAGATCCTAATTTTATTTTGCAAATTCGTGTAAAATATACAGTATTTCTCACACAGCTAAAAACATTTGAATGTCATTCAGAACAATGTGTATGAGTAAAAAATATTTATCAACTTGAGTGACTACAAAAATAAATTAATGTCAGAACACGTAAAATGATTGCAGTTAATCTCAATAGACTTCGACAATTTGTGCGAAAAAATGCAAGCCGATATCCCAGTTACTATACATAATGCATGGGTAGATGATACTTGAATTACAGATTATTAATGAATAAATCTATACAAATAAATAAAATTGAAGTGTCTGTTTGTAATTTCAAATTAGCAGCTTTTTACTTAATGCACTAAAAGTATATACGGTACTCATAACAAAAAACCAATTTTTAAAATTTTTGTCTTTCTGTCTGTCTGTCTGTTTGTTCCGGCTAATCTCGGAAACGGCTGGTGCGATTTTAAAAATTCTTTCACTAATAGAAAGCTACATTAACGGGGAGTAACATAGGCTATATTTTATTCCCGTATTCTTACGGGAACGGAAACTATACGGGTGAACGTGAAACTGAATGCCAAGATGAACGCCAAGCTGAGCTAATGAAGTCGTTGTTTTGGTTACTGGCGACCGATGCTCTTCATGAGACATAACAGTGTTACGCGCACATCATAATTCGCTGACACGTGCCATAATTTTTTTTTATGATAGTTATCTCACTGTTCAGTTAAGTAGAGCATCGGCTGTTTCGGATGCACTTTTAAAAATAATAAATCAAGGCTTCATAAGCAAAAATCAATGCAAGAAACAAAAAATTGATAAGTTTTACGGTTAGTTTTAATCCTTTTTTTTTTTTTATTTACATTTTTAGTCACATTTAAACAATAGTTATTATTTGCTTAATATTTATATTGTAATCGAAGAATAATATTTTTCAAGATATCTCTTTCATTTTTCTACCTCTCTGTTTTTCTTAATTCAAATTGTTCTTAATTGTGAGTTTCTTTAATGTGGCGTTGCGGGGGCTCAAGTGGCGTTATAGATAATTATCCCCATTTTTAAACTATTAGACGTACAGTCTTGACATTTGATAAGCAGTTTCCTTTCGTAAAGTAGAGAACCGCTACAAAATGGGTTTCGCGAATATGAACTACTAAGTTTAATTTCGGGAGATTAAGAGGCGTAATCGATAAATATTTCCATTTTAAACTATTTGATCATCCTGCTTGAAAATTGGTAGGCATGTTCCTTTCATGGAATAGAGTTCCTCTAACAAAGAGTAAAACGAAAATTGACCCCCAAGGAGGGTTGCGAGGGGTCAAGAGGAGTTACAGAAAAAAAATTCCTGTTTTTAATTGTTAGACCCATATACTTGAAATTTGTTAAGCATGTTCTTTTGTTGAATAGGGATCCACTAAGAATTTATTTTAAGCAAATCAAGTTCTGGGGGGGGTGCAGGGGATTACTGGGACGTATTGACAAAAAAAATTACTTTTTTCGAGCTACAAGGACTATAATAATGAAATTTGGTTTGCATTTTTCTTTTGTTGAGTTGAAATCCGCTAAGAGCGGTTATTTTGGAAAACGGCTCTCAACGGGATTACGGGGATATTGATAGTAAAACTGTTTTTTTTTTCTGTTAGATTTAGACTTGAAATTTGGCTTGCATGTTCAATTTACGGAGTAGAGATCCACCGAAAATTGGTTTTGCGGGAATCCACTTGGTTTTTGGGTTACGAAAGAGCGAACATCATTCTATATATCAATTTTAGAGATTTTTAGAAAACACAAATTAGATGAGTTCTGCCCCTTTTTTTTATCAACAGGCTACAGTTACAGGTATAAGTATATTTTCAATACAATCGAATTCTTAATGCAGGACTTAGATATCAATAATTTATACATATATATAAGCAGTAAAAATTTTAA